>ML857782.1:32976-50510 GCA_009831015.1 Picea engelmannii
AGGATTAATCAAACAGGGTTCGTTATAGATTTCGATCGTTGATCATTGCACAGTAAGCAAACAAGATCGGTTAGTTTTAATCACAATCATTTCAATCAACCAAATCATATCAGGGTTTGACCAATTCATTTCACAAATTTAAAATACAGAGCATCAATTATAATCTGAACTCGACTCATAGGACAAACTTGCCAAATTAGAACAAAAGCGAATCGATTAGCTCAGATTTTCACATAGTTGTTATGATTCAGATTCATTTCCAATTCGGGCGCGAATGTCATTTGAGCGTAATTTTTTCATCAAAGAGACAGAGTCATCATCCTTAACTAAGAAACAATCAAATATAGAACATCACATGACACAACATCGTAACAAATATTTTCCCGAAAACAATTACCAGTCATAGCATACCAATGATAATGAAATCGAATCCGGGAAAAATCGTAACAATCAAACTCGATCAAATCGTTTACCAACCATAGAATATGGATCATAATAGAACCAAATCTGAACATGATTATGTTCCAAACTAAATATGAAAATTTTCCTTTTCAAGTCGGATACAAACCAATTCATTTGAATGCAAACTATTAATTTTGTCACCTTAACGAGGCAAGCCAATCAACCAAATTCAAGCAAAATCTATTGATTTCTATACTAGGAATAATCAAATCGTATATCGAATTGAAATTTCTTTCTATTCAAAGAAAAGCTATATATAGAATGCACGCAATATAACAGAGCCATTCAAGATGTGAACAAAATTGTTGAAAACTGAATTGAAAACATTATAACAGCCTAGATTATTTACAAAACAACACTATCTGAAAACCATACCTGTGTAGCGACGAGGCTGATTTCTTATACCAGCTTTGAGTTTACAACAACCGTGGCTGATTCCACGTTTTTAAACAGGATGGAGCCGGTTGTCTTTTGTTTTTTATCTGTTGCTTGTAGCTTGGCCTTTTGACTGGTTAGGACTGCAATCTGGTCTTCCAGTGACTAAATATTTGACTGAGGTATCGGAACATCAATAAAATATCACTCTAACCATGAATTGCATTGGTCACAGGGTGACTGTGTGGGTTTAGACAGAGCAGGCGAGGGTTTGGGAAAATGACCGAGGGTTTCACAAGGCAACTTAATGCCTGGGTAGTTAGGGTCGTCCTTTAGGCAGGTGGGTAGGTTTGATACAAAATCATAAGAGGGCTCGGCACACAAACCTTGTGAGTAGGGGTACTCGCTAGCCAAGAAACGCTCCACTTCTGAAAAGGAGTCCTCACTCAAAACGATAGGGTTTGGCTCAACAGGGGGTTTTGGCTTATTCCTTGCCATCCGTGAAATCAAACGTGCATTATTTTTCCCTTTGGCATTTGCAGCAAGGTTTTCCTTAAGATTTTTGCTCATAGGCTTTGTAATTTCTTCTGCACTCTTAGTTACAGTATCGGGTAAGTCAATGGGAGGGTCGGCCAAGGGTTTAGGCAGTAGGACATGGTAGGGCACCGGGGGTACAACCTTGGTTTCAACTACCATAGATTTATCAATCTGTACAGGGTCAGTGTCTTCAAAGCCATTACGAGCGATGAAGGCCTTCCAACTGTCACCAATCAAACTCAACTGATAAACAACGATGAGCTTAATAAGCCCATGATGAAACATGTTGTAATCAGCCTTGTGCCTTTTATACTTTTTGGACATTTTATACGGGCTCCGATGAAAATAGAAAGGCATGTTTAGAGGATACCCTATAAAAATCATCAATAGACGCAGGTGGTAGAGGAACACAAGCCCGTATCGACCTTCACAGGTCACAAGCTACTTGATTATCATTAATAAATCATCCCATCATTTTTTAAGCATAGTTACTAGCATACCTCTATCACAGGAGGTGATTTTGCGCGATTGAAACAACAATGTCAAAGACACTTCTTCGACCTTGCAATTCTTAAACCAGCATTGTCCCGAGGTAGGTAACCCCATGGCTGAGCTGATAAACTGTTCATCAATTTCTAACTGTATATCGCCAACCTTGGCTCGATAGCCATCGAAGGTCATGGAAAACTGTCGAGCTACGCAAAGGTTAAAAACCTCAAAACTTTTCACGAAGGTAAGCCATCCACTGTCTACCAAATATTGGCGGGCATTGTCAAACATCAACAGAGCTTGACTGCCATTGGGTTCAACTTGCATGACTGGTGCCATGGAGCTGAATACATGGTAAGGGAAGGGTTCAAATTCATCAACACACAGTAACAGAGCTACCCGAACCAACAGCGATGAATCGAGCCAAAAGGGGGTAAGCATAAATGTGCACATGCGAAGGTGGTGGAGTCTGCCATGCATAATATTCATTATCCAAGTACAACCGCCAAATTTCATAACTGTTTACTCCATAATAAAATTTCAACCATTAAGTCATGTGTACAACCAATGAAATCCAATGTGTATGCTAATACACGCAAGTGTTATACCATAATGTTTACAAATCCGACATACAAATCAACACCAAAATCAACTATGCACCATTGTATTGATTCATATAAACAAAGTTTAACGAAGGTGCCAAAATGATATTCATAATAGTTGACAAGACAAAATTTATGAAAATATAAACATAAGGATTATATCATATATATATAAAAACTTAATCAAAACCCTTATGCATTTCCATAGAATCAATGATTAGGCAAGTCATAAAAAGTGTAAATCCAAATGCTCAATGCCTTGCAAACTCAATAAAATGAAGTTATGCAATCAATATAATAATTTCCAATGAGCATAGTTCGAAAGTCCTTCCGGCCACATAACGATAAACAAAAGGTAAGTGCAGTAAGAATATCGATAAAAGATCATGACAGTTCAGACAGTGGTCGAAAAACAACTTCGAAAGGAGAAGTTTTCATGCTTACAGTTGTGAAAACTTAACGAAGACAAATGTGTAAACGTCAAAAGAAATGAAAGTGTCATCTATTTGAAAAATGTGACTAAAAACTTGATGTTTGCAAGACATAGGAGTAGGCAGCTTATAGGATCATAGAAAAAGTGAACTGGCTGCCAACAATGGCGACACACTAGAAGAAGCAGTTATCTCTGCAAAAGGTACAAATTCAGATTAAGACAACAAAGATAATTCTGACTCAAAAATAACAACCAAAAATCGTTCAAACATCATCATTAATCATTTTTTTCCAGCAGTGTTCTAAAAGATGAAAACCAACAACAATATTAAGATTAGCAAGTCATGATATTAAATATAAAATCTTCAATACTATTGGCATGGCCACTACTGCCAGCAGGCGTCCATAGCCTCGACAGGGTTTCCATTTAACCCACTCTGACATTTGTATCCTGTCAAGAAGTTCTAGATCAGAATAAAGGACATTAAAGAGGTTTTTTATATTTTTTGTAGATTTTCATATACCTGACATTGCTTTGCTGTCAGCGGGCCTGTTCAGTACCCCAACGAAGTTGTCTTGGTTCCATGCATGAATTTACACGCTGTCAGTAGACCTGTTCAGTATCCCAACGGGTTTACAAGCACTTCCCACAACTCTTATTAATAATTTATTTTATTTTTCTTTTATAGATATATAGCTGAGCGGGGTGACGCTGAAAATCTTAATATTTTAACATATTTTTTCAAACCTCATCAGAATTTTTTAGAACTGTCCTTTATTTAGCTCGAGAGATGTTTTATTTATAAAACACTTCCTATGATAGGGAGACATCTTTTGAGTCATTCCTTTACGGAAAAGGGACAATTTTAAAAGATAATAGATGATCATGACAAGCTTTGCTCAGAGATTGAAATCAGTAAACTTCTTTCAAACAACAAATTTTCCAACATGGATATCAATTTCAACAATATATCATTGATGTTTGTACAATTTTTTCAGAAGTTATTTCAGCGAAGAAATTTTTCTATCATCTTTGTCTGAATAGCTCAGTGTATAGGTATGTGTATTTTTCAAAAAGCACAAACTGATAAATTCAAATCAAAATAAAAAACAAACGAAAAAACAAACAAAAGAAAAAATATTTACATAATATACAAGGGTAGTTATCATGCAAAGTATTTTTTCAGGGCTTGGCCATTCACCAGGTAGGTTTCAAGATTCCCTTCAAGATTCTTCAATCGAAAGAAACTAGGACCCAACTTTTCAGCAATTAAAAATGGTCCAAGCCATAAGTTTTGAAATTTTGTGTGCTCACCCTTTCCTTCGTGTGGTTTGTCCCACTTCAAGACGAGATCGCCCACTTCAAAATTCCTATCAGAAGCAGAATTAGAATCGAACCAAATTTTAATCAATTGTTGATGTTGATCTAACTTACTCTTATCTTGGGTTCTTACTTCTTCCAATTTCATCAAAGCATTAATTAGTCTTTCTAAAGGGGGACAATCTTCTTCTTGGATTTTTTGTGACAACTGAAGCGAAGGAAGAAGAATGTGAGGTGGCAGAATAACTTCTCTACCATAAACGAGAAAAAATGGGGAGTTACCTATAGCGGCTTTGGGTGTTACCCTATCAGCCCACAGTGCGTTCAGCAGTGCATTGTGCCAGTTCTTGTGATTTTCAACCATGGTTCTCTTGATAATTTTAATCAAGTTCTTGTTTGTTGATTCCGCTAATCCATTGCCTTAGGGGTAGTAACTAGCAAAATACTTCAGCTTTATTCCTTTTTCCAAAGAAAACTCGCTCATATCAAGAGAAGAAAAGTATGAAGCGTTGTCAAAGACTAGACAATTAGGGATACCGAAACGAGTGATAATATTCAAGTTTAGAAAGGCGATTACCTGACTGGTGTTGACAGTTCTTAGCGTAGCAACTTCAGACCATCGAGTAAAGTAATTTGTGGCTGTCACAATATACTTGTGTTGTTGCGAGGACGGAGGGTTAACTTGACCTATGATATCAAGGCCCCATTACTTGAAAGGAGAATCTACTGAGACGAGTTGCAAGGGAAAGGCTGGTTTTTGCAACCGCCCTGATGCTTTCTGACAAATGATACATTTACGACACAAGGCATGGGTATCCCGAAAAGCGTGGGCCAGTAATAACTAGCTCTTAAAACTTTATGAGAAGTGGTGTCGCCACCGAAGTGACCACCAGCTTCTCCTGCATGCAACTCAAGCAATACTTTTTCTGCTTCGTCTTTCTCGAGACAACGCATCAGTACGGCGTCAAAATTCTGACAAAACAGTACACCGTTAACTAGATGAAAGGAGGCAGAATTTAGTCTCAACTCTCTTCTCTTGGCAGGGTCAAGGTGACGAGGTGCTGACCCATGTTCAATACAGAATCTAATATCTCCGTACCAGGGACTAACGAGGTTTTGTGCACAACATATCAAACTTTGATCGCTTTTTCCTAGGTTTGACGTATCACTATCTTCTTGTTGTCCTGTTTCTGAATCAACAACCAATTTACACAACCCTTGGCCTCTCACGATATGAGCTGGGGTGATCTCTAAGTCATACTCCTACAAGGAGGTGACCTAGTTAGCTCTCTTCTCTCCTAACTCCTTTTGCACTAACAAGTTCCTTACGGCAGGGTAGGGGACAATGACTTTTGTCCTTGACTTCAAAAGACAGGACCGGAAATGCTTAACTTCTTTGAAAACAACGTAGGCTTGCCGATCAACCACTGGGTAGTTAAGTTCAGCACCTTTGAAAGTAGAGCTCATAAAAGCGATGGGTACTTTGTTGTTCTCAGAATTCTTCTGAGTTAGGACGACGACATAAGAACAGTCAGAGGAAAAAGTATAGAGTGTAAAATATTGAGAGAAGTCAGGGCTCATGAGAGATGGAGCGTCCATTATGGCCTTCTTTATGTCATTAAAAGCTTGATTTTATGTGGGTCCCTAGTGATATTGGGTGTGTTTCTTAATAAGGTTCTGTAGAGGCCTGACCATTTCAGAGAAACTGGGGACGAATCTTCTCACGAAATTAATCTGGCCTAAGAAGGACTGCATGGATTTTTTGGATGTAGGTGGGGGAAGTTTAGCGATGACTTGAGTCCTCTCGGGGTCAATAATCATTCCTTCACTAGAAAAAATGAATCCTAGTAATTTACCCTGTTCTACTGCAAAGATGGATTTTTTGGGGTTCAAGGAGATGTCGTATTTACGATATCGTAGCAGAACGACTCGTAAGTGAGCTAGATGATCGTCTTTGTTTTTAGAATAAACGGTCACATCATCTAAGTAAACCATGACAGAGTGATTGATTAAGCCTCTAAAAGCAATGTCCATTTCTCTCTGAAAGGTAGCACCAGCATTAATCAATCCAAAGGGAATTTTGCGATAAACATAAGTGCCCCATGGAGTATGGAAGGTGGTTTTGAGTTGGTCTGGCGGAGACATCAAGACTTGGTTGTATCCAGAGAAAACATCCAACAAGGATAGCCTCTCGGAACCAGATACCTATTGAAGGATCTGTTCCATGGGTGGGACAGGATAATTGTCTTTGTCAGACGCTCTATTGAGGTTTCGGAAATCGACGCAAAGTTGGATTTCCCCATTTTTCTTCCGAACTGGGACAAGGTTGGACACCCATTGAGTGTGCCTAACAGGAAAAATTATTTTAGCACTTAGGAGTTTATTCAATTCTTTTTGAACGGTCAGTTCTAGTTTAGGGTGCATTTTCCTCAGTTTCTGTTGGAAGGGTAAGGTTTGGGGCTTCATCGAGATGACATGCTGTATGATATTAGGGTCGAACGTTTTGAGATCATTATACATCCATGCAAAGACATCCTTAAATTCTTTAAATAATTTAACAAAAGCATCTTTTTCATGTCTAGAACATCCCAAGCCTAAGTTAATGCACTGAGGATTTTCACTAGTTCCTAAATTGACCTTTTCATAAGACAACGAGGAACTATTGGTTTTACAATTGACCGTCTTTTTAAATTTATCTTCAAAATCATAAAACTTATCTAATCTAACTATGTATTTGGGTATGGAATTTACCATGTCCGACAGAGATTCAAGATATTTTGGATCAGGTATTACCGTAAAATCGTGCAAATTGTCGTCGTGCGTGCATTCATCTATCACCGCGCCTTGAAAGGTTTCTTCCATGTGCAGAAAGTTAATGATCTACTGATCATCGTCAAATACTCTCCAGTTTGTGATATTGTCAGGAACAGATGGTCGAAATAATAGCTCGACGGAGAATACGTCTGGGGACAAGCCTTCTGCAGGAAGAATTTAGAGGCTACATTATCTAGTAGATCTGCTTCAGCATTATTTAATCTAGGAATGGAATTTATGTTGAAAGTAGAAAATTTGTTCAATAAACTCCATACCTCAGATTGGTAACTTTTGATATGCGGGGAAAAACAGTGTATAGAGTCTCTTACCTGCCTAACCACTATTTCAGAGTCGTCAAATACAACCAGGTTTTGAATGTTCATATCCAGGGCTTTTCTGAGACCTTGCAATAAATCCTCATATTCTGCAGTATTGTTAGTACATTCAAATTCTAGTCTACAAGCCATTAATGTCTTGTTACCTGCCGAATCGATAATGATGTAGCCTACTCCAGCTCCTTCTTTAGACTTGGAACCGTTGAAATATAGAGACCAAATTTTGTTTCCATTGGGCACATGGGACTATTGCATAGAAGTTGTTGGTTGCATATATGCTATGATCTCAGACTACTGTTCTGGATTGATGATAGGTGAGACCTCGGCCATGAAATTTCTGAAGAAGGTGTCCATCCCTTGGACTTCGGGTGAATTAGAAAAAGGTGTATATGGTTCATTGTGATCATTCAAATCTGTGACCATGAACTTAAGGTAACGCTCACGATTCACTCTGATCTTGTTAGGATTACCGTTCTCTGGAAGCCATAAGTGAGACCAGTCCATCCTGAAGTAACCATGTAGCTGCTCCAACTAGTCCCTGCTTAAAAACAGACAATACACTTCTGGGATATCCACAACAATTATATCATTAACCTGATGAACCTTAGGGTTAGACGATAATCTAATCAATACATTTTTTAGTTCGCCTATAACTTTAACATTTGTCCGATCAAGTTGTATTATTTTTAAAGTAGATGGTTCCACTTCAACATTAATATTTTGGCAGACAGACCAAGGCATCACATTGGATGACGCTCTTGAGTCCACCATACAATTATGCACATTTCTATTGAAAATCTCGAAAGTTAAAAGAAAAGGAGGTACATTCTTGCGAGTACTAAGAGTAGTAGCTTGTGGCTTCTTACTCGCAATTTCCAAGGCTAGTTTATCTACATTATTTACATTATTTACAGGGACTACAGGAAGGCTTCCTTTATCTTGAGGATCAAGATTATTTTTAGTGGAAGTCTTCTGTGGAACTTTGCTTTGCACAACCTTGTTACCATTGGAATTGCCATTTTTTCCATTCTCTGAAATATTTTGCAACATTTTTTGTAACAGAAATGGAAACTTCAACAACTCATAAATAGAAATGTTAGGCCTTAACTTTTTAAGATCTTCAACAACATCATAATCTAAGTTGGGGTTCACATTGCTCTGTTTAGTCTCTGCTGATTTAGATGGCTTTGGAGTTGAAGTTGTCGTGTTCTCGGTAGAAGGCTTGTTTGTTGTCTTACTCCTAGTGTTATAAGGGTGTACAGTCTCGAAGTTAGCTTGAAAGATGTTGTCAGAGAAGTTTCCAAAGATGTTTGGAGAAGACTCGTCTTCTTGAACTGTTTCCTGTTCAACTTCCTCCTGAGGGGTCTCAGGGGGCATCAAGTTATCTTGGTCTTCTAGAATTGTTTGAAGAGCACATTGCAAACTTTCTAGATTTAAGCCTTCGAGGTTTGGATAAGGTCGGTTGGTGAGAAAAGGCTTTCGGAAAGGAGGTTTGTAGGGTCCTTTACTCGAGTAAGCTTCTTCAGCTGACCTTTTTAAGTCTATAACTTGATTCGACAGTTTTTGAACAACTTTAGTTAAATTTTCCAAATCAGATTTTTCAGGTTGTGTTTTACTTTGAGTAGGTCTGGGGAGAATTTCAATCTTATTTTTGGAAGAAGAACTAGTTTAAGTTTCGTTGCTAGAGGAGTCCTTAAGACTAAGTATGTCTTTTTCAATCTGACTGGCCTCCTCGAAGGCTTCTAACAACGTGGCATTTTTAGATCGTTTAACCCAAATAGCTATACTTTGATGCAAAGCTTTAGTGTAGTAAGCTATTATAAGACTCTCAGCAGGCATGGAATCTACAGGGATTCGGTTTTTAAGTGTTAAGAATCTTTGATTAATGTCTTTAACTTTTTCTTTTGGGTTCATTCTTAAGCTAGAAAGGTCCATGACTAAGACTTCCGGAGGCTTACTGTCTCCGAAATTTTCCAAAAAGCATGACTCAAACTTTTCCCAAGACACAATGGTATGGGGTTGTTGTGAAAAGTACCAAGTGGATGCATTACCCTCAAAAGTATAAGGGAACAACCTACAGACAACGTATTCATGTTCAACATTGTGGAGTCTAATGGCTAGCATAAATTTTTTGATATGATCTTCAACTATCTGTTTCGAATCAGGATCAAACTTGGGAAGCCATTTCTCTAGGTGTTTAGGTAAAGGGTGTTGGGCTCCAAGTACAACTACAACATCCTGGTCAAGCTAGGGTCTAGCAGGGTTGTTCTGATTTTCCATTGGGGTAGTGGGTGTGGAAGGTTGAGAAGGTGAATTTCCTTTGTCAGAAGAGGAATATCCTCCAGAAGAGAAAGGAGATGAGGGAGGTGGTGAAGGTGGTATCCCAGATCCTACTGCAGCAGGATTTGTGATTGGATCTGTAGGATTCACAACGAGGTTAGTGACACCTAATTTTTATTTGATATCAGAGAAGTCCAAAGGTTGACCCCACAGACGGTTTGGTTGCCTAAGACGAGCTAAGGCACTATGCATTTTAATAAGAGATTGACGAACAATCTCTTGTATGTCACCACCTGTAGGATTAGGGGTTGTTGGCTCAACTGTGATATGTGGATTGTCGGTTGAAGTAGTTGCTGTTTGAAGGGGAATATTATCGTGTGAACGACTTCTAGTCACTATAGGTGAGCGATTAGGGGGAGGAGGAGTCTTGCGACCGCCTCATGACATTAATTAAGTTTAGGCCCTCCTTATAGCGCCATTTGTTGATGGGAGAAATTGACCGTTCGTCAATTGAGAGAGTGAAACCGGTCCAGGGTTGTCTAATAACCCAAGCCGTTTGGAATGAACCACCCTGGCGATTTTAGCGGCTCCATTAGCCGATCTAAGGTCCTAGGAAAACCAAAGAGAAAACTAATCTAAACTAACTAACTAACTAAAAATAATAAAACAAACTAACTACAACTAAATAAAACAAACTAACTAAAACTAAATAAAACAAACTAAACTAACTAACAATAAATAAAATGAACTAATCTAATTAAAACTAACTTATAAACAAACAAACTAATCTACTATCTATATATATAAACTGCTAACTGAAATATAACTTATTTACAAAATATACAATATCTACAAAATATAGATTTAAATAAAACCTGGAAAAATCATTTGCTTTCTGCCCTAAGACAGAGAAAGATAATTTTTGTTGATTTTATAATTTTATGAACAAGAAATAAAACTTACTGAAATTAAACAATCTAATATACTAACTACACATATATCTAACTAAAATACTAACAAATATACCAAACAAATAAACAACAAACATACCTGGAAACACTTCAGATTTGTCCTGTGTATGATGACTTCGTAGCTGGTCGGAGGAAGGAAACTCGCACCGGATAATCCAGAAGCTTCTCGTAAATGATAGGCTGCAACGCTCTTTGATTTGTTTACAGGACAAACAAGACATAAAAAATCATAACAACTATATGATTTATAAATCTCTGCAATAAGGTAAACCTATTATGCAAAAACTTATACTTAATAATCCAATTAATGAAGAAGATAAATCTGTCGTTCACAAACTGAATCAAGTAATTGCCATGTCTTTAAATACTGGGAGAAATCAGATATGAATTATATTGATTAAATCATATCATTTGCAAAAGACTAAGATAGCTAAATTAGTCATTAACCAAATGCAAATTGATACACATAAACATGAAACAAAACATTGATATTATGCACAACTAAAGTTGTAACAGAACATTAATTTTTGTCTCAGTCTGTATTAAAATTCCATATCCTTCTTCTCCCACGAATGAGGATGATCTTATTACAAAAATAATGAGTATTTATAAGTTTTTCCATAGGGTAAAACCTCCCTGTGGAAGTTATCAAACTGTTTACATAATCTGGGAAGATATTCCCAAGATCAACTAAACTAGGAAACTAAAATGAAACTAAAGCATCTAAATATCCTCTAAACTGTCCATCAAATCCCATGAAATTCGAATTCACCTGAAACAGGTCAGAAATAGACAAGTTAGAAGACTCTTTTATTAATAAAATGATAAAAATTAAATTCTATAGACTTAGCTACAGAATCATCTGATTCTGTAGCTAGTCTAAAATAAAATACAGAATCAGAATTGAAATTAAATCAAATCTTTTAAGAAATTCCATTCAATTGACATCCAATAATTACTTGAGAATGGATCATAAATTGAAATCGATATTCTATTATGAACTCAAACAGGATCCACATCATTAACCGAGTACAGACATAACAATACTCTATTTCGATTATAGTCATAAATCGAGTAAATCAAATCATATGAAATAGAATCGTAATCATTTCTCAACAAATCAAATCCATTTGTTATGAAATTGTTTTGATATTCAATTGAAAATGGAACAAATCGCAAACAAATCATTACACTTGCAAATCGAACAGAATTATCACGATAACTGTATAGCAAGCGATTTATGCTGTGAACAAATCCAAACGATAATTGACTCATAATAAAATCATAACAGGATTAATCAAACAGGGTTCGTTATAGATTTCGATCGTTGATCATTGCACAGTAAGAAAACATGATCAATTAGTTTTAATCACAATCGTTTCAATCAACCGAATCATATCAGGGTTTGACCAATTCATTTCACAAATTTAAAATACAGAGCATCAATTATAATCTGAACTCAACTCATAAGACAAACTTGCCAAATTAGAACAAAAGCGAATCGATTAGCTCAGATTTTCACATAGTTTTTATGATTCAGATTCATTTCCAATTCGGGTGCGAATGTCATTTGAGCGTAATGTTTTCATCAAAGAGACAGAGTCATCATCCTTAACTCAGAAACAATCAAAGATAGAACATCACACGACACAGCATCGTAACAAATATTTTCCCGAAAACAATTACCACTCATAGCATACCAATGATAATGAAATCGAATCCGAGCAAAATCGTAACAATCAAACTCGATCAAATCGTTTACCAACCATAGCATATGGATCATAACAGAAGCAACTCCGAACATGATTATGTTCCAAACTAAATATGAAAAATTTCCTTTTCATGTCGGATACAAAACAATTCATTTGAAGGCAAACTATTAATTTTGTGACATTAACGTGGCAAGCCAATCAACCAAATTCAAGAAAAATATATTGATTTCTATAATGGGAATAATCAAATCATATATCGAATCGAAATTTCTTTCTATTCAAAGCAAAGCTATATATAGAATGCACGCAATATAATAGAGCCATTCAAGATGTGAACAGAACTGTTTAAAACTGAATTGAAAACATTATAACAACCTAGATTATTTACAAAACAACACGATGTGAAAACCATACCTGTGTAGCGATGAGACTGCTTGCTTATACCAGCTTTGAGTTTACAACAGTCATGGCTGATTCAATGTTTTTAAACAGGATGGAGCTGGTTGTATTTTGTTTTTATCTGTTGCTTGTAGCTTGGCCTTTTGACTAGTTAGGACTGCAATCTGGTCTTCCAGTGACTGAATCTTTGACTGAAGTATCGGAACATCAATAAAATATCACTCTAACCATGAATTTCATTGGGCACAGGGTGACTGTGTGGGTTTAGATAGAGCAGACGAGGGTTTGGGAAAATGACCAAGGGTTTCACAAGGCAACTTAATGCCTGGGTAGTTAGGGTCGTCCTTTAGGCAGGGGGGTAGGTTTGATACAAAATCATAAGAGGGTTCGGCACACAAACCTTGCGAGTAGGGGTACTCGCTAGCCAAGAAACGCTTCACTTTCGAATCGGATTCCTCACTCAAAATGATAGGGTTTGGCTTAATAGGGGGTTTTGGCTTGTTCCTTGCCATCCATGAAATCAAACGTGCATTCTTTTTCCCTTTGGCGTTTGCAGCAAGGTTTTCCTTGAGCTTTTTGCTCATAGGCTTTGTAATTGCTTTTGCACTCTTAGTTATAGTATCGGGTAAGTTGATAGGTGGGTCGGCCAAGGGTTTAGGCAGTAGGACATGGTAGGGCACCGAGGGTACAACCTTGGTTTCAACTACCACAGATTTATCAATCTGTACAGGGTCGGTGTCTTCAAAGCCATTATGGGCGATGAAGGCCTTCCAACTATCACCAATCAAACTCAACTGATAAACAACGATGAGCTTAATAAGCCCATGATGAAACATGCTTTTATCAGCCTTGTGCCTTTTATACTTTTTGGACATTTTATACAGGCTCCGATGAAAATAGAAAGGCATGTTTAGAGGATACCCTATAAAAATCATCAATAGGCACAGGTGGTAAAGGAACACAAGCCTGTATCGACCTTCACAGGTCATTAATAAATCGTGCCATCGTTGTTTAAGCATAGTTACTGGCATACCTCTATCACAGGAGGTGATTTTGCGCGATTGAAACAACAATGTCCACGACACTTCTTCGACCTTGCAATTCTTAAACCAGCGTTGTCCTGAGGTAGGTAACCCCGTGGCTGAGCTGAAAAACTATTCATCAATCTCTAACTATATATCGTCGACCTTGGATCGATAGCCATCGAAGATCATGGCAAACTGTCGAGCTACGCAAAGGTTAAAACCCTCAAAACGTTTCACGAAGGTAAGCCATCCATTATCTGCCAAATCTTGGCAGGCATTGTCAAACATCAACAAAGATTGACTTCCATTGGGTTCAACTCGCACGACTGGTGCCATGGAGATGAATGCATGGTAAGGGAAGGGTTTGAATTCATCAAAACACAGTAACAGAGCTACCCGAACCAACAACGATGAATCAAGCCAAAAGGGGATAAGCATAAATGCGCGCATGCGAAGGTGGTGGAGTCTGCCATGCATAATATTCATTATCCAAGTACAACCGCCAAATTTCATATTTGTTTACTCCATAATAAAAGTTCAACCATTAAGTCATGTGTACAACCAATGAAATCCAATGTGTATGCCAATACACGCAAGTGTTATACCATAATGTTTACAAATCGGACATACAAATCAACACCAAAATCAACTATGCGCCACTGTATTGATTCATATAAACAAAGTTTAACCAAGGTGCCAAAATGATATTCATAATAGTTGACAAGCCAAAATTTATGAAAAGATAAACATAAGGATTATATCATATATATATAAAAACTTAATCAAAACCCTTATGCATTTCCATAGAATCAATGATCAGGCAAGTCATAAAAAGTGTAAATCCAAATGATCAATGCCTTGCAAACTCAATAAAATCAAGTTATGCAATCAATATAAGAATGTCCAATGAGAATAGTTCGAAAGTCCTTCCGGCCACATAATGATAAACAAAAGGTAAGTGCAGTAAGAATATCGATAAAAGATCATGACAGTTCAGACAGTGGTCGAAAAACAACTTTGAAAGGAGAAGTTTTCACGCTTACAATCGTGAAAACTTAACGAAGAGAAATGTGTAAACGTCGCAGGAAATGAAAGTGTCTTCTATTTGAAAAATGCGACTAAAAACTTGATGTTTGCAAGACATAGGTGTAGGTAGCTTATAAGATCATAGAAAAAGTGAACTGGCTACCAACAAGTTGACGAATGAGCCTCCATGCGGCGGAACACTATGACGAGCATTTGTGTAAGAGAGGCCTTAGCAATGGTCTGGTTAACCATGTTTTTGTTGCCTAAGTAAACATTATAGTAGGTCCTCATGTCCTGTATAAGGAAATCCCCATGAATCCCTAAGGTAGTAGATGTAACCCCGAAAAGTAGGGTTTTGAGTACCATGAGCTCGATATTCTCGTCCCCCAAATCGTGGAACTTGAAGACCGATTCCATGAGATGAAATAGAAGCTTGCTCTTCGGGCCACTAGTCGTATCAACCTTGCCCTTGATATAACCATTAGCTATCAATTTCTTTATGCAGTCCAGGGCGGGTTCCACCATTTTCAAAAAACCCGAATCATAGGCCACAATTAGGGGCTGCAGTATGATTTCTCCATCAACCAATCTGAAGGAAACAGACCCGTCGGCAAGAGGGGTGACAAAAAGACTTTCTGTCTACTATTCTTGTTGCTCGGCAGGTGGTAGTGTGGCTGAAAGCTTCTCTAGCATGGCCTTGCATTCTTGGACGATCTTGGAATGCTTGCGCCATGAGGAATTCTTTATGATCTTGTCTAGCGCAAGGCTTATTACGACGCCCAAACGGAAATCCAAAGATAGGGTGGCTTGAGATTCCGCCATTGATATCTAAGATTTCTCCATCTATAGAAGAAATATTGGATCAAAGTAGATCTCTGTGTATGCCTGTTTGGATCTCAGTATTTCTTGCATTGCATTGCATTACGTTGAGTTTCAGATTGAATTGTGGGGAGATCTACATGAACAACATCCAAAGAATCTGCAAAATTGAAGGCTTACCAGATTTTGCTTTTCCCTGCCCTTCCTTTGATAGTGGTGGCATCCTCCTCCTGTATGTATTATATCTGTGAACCCTTTAAAATTCCTCCCTTCCTGTGAAATTTTAAATTTTACTATACATTTCTCAAAAAACTAGCAAAAATTGTCTTGACCTTCGCTGCTAGGTGGCCTTTAAGGCGAGGTGGTAACTTTGGAACAGGAGAAACTGAATAAGAAACTAGATCAATGGGCTCTATTCTGCTACCTACGTATCTGCACCTGCCCCTATAACCTCTGCTTCTATCACCTATGCCTATTCTTTTTGAGATCAACAGGAGAAATTGTTGATTCCACTCGGTCAATTTAACCTACCTGGTTCTTCTGCTGCGGAATCAATTCTATTATTCTCAACTGCTGGTGAAACTGCACCTGTCTCTGCTTCTTCTAGATCAACAGATAGAATTGGGTCACCCACTTCTGGGTAAAATGGAAACTAATCTACCACATCTGTAACTGCTCGCTCTACTACTACAAGTCTTGGCTCATTTCCATCTAGAGCTGCTACTGAAGCCACCCTTTTGGAATGAACGATGGACGAACACCCATTGGTTACGGCATGGGCTACTATCATTGCTATAGTTGGCGTGTAGACTACGGGACTGAGTTCTGTATACGAAGTGGAGAGATAGCACAGTACCCATCTACCACATCTGTAACTGCTCGCTCTACTGCTACAAGTCTTGGCTCATTTCCATTTGGAGCTGCTACCAAAGCCACCATTTTGGAATGAATGATGGACGAACACCCATTGCTTACGGCATGGGCTACTATCATTGCTATAGTTGGCGTGTAGACTACGGGACTAAGTTCCGTATCCGAAGTGGAGAGATAGCACTGTAAACTTCCTCGACGACATCGTTCCATTCCTCCTATTCGACTTATGTTTCTTCGCTATCTTTGTTGTATTCAATTAAGCTCAGTTGTTCCATGGTTATGCTCAGTTTTTTGTACTCCTCAACTAGACCTCTCCATTCCTCGAGCCTATTGATCTTCTCAGCTATTGCTTCATCAAACTCATCTAGTGCGTCCTTGAAATCGTTGTTATTTTGGGAAGAGAACCGGTTCTCCAACATCTCCTAGAACCTCAGCGCCATCAGAAACTCTTCCGAGCAAACATATTGAGCTTCAAGATTCCACCAGACTGTATGAGAGTTAAAAAACTTCACCCAGGCGAGAGAGAGCTGGATATTGTGCAATAGCGTATGGGTGAAGGAAGGAAGCCGCCTTCAGATCACAAATTACAAGAAACCCTCTAGCCCATAACTTGTACCTCATGCATGCAGATTCAAGCCATTGCGTCTTGTTATGACCACAGTACAATTGGCCCTTCCCTCTCTGCTCTGCTATGTGAAATTGTCAAATCTATTAATTGTGTTTACATTGAAACACGTGAAGCCTGCAATAACACCAAACATATCAGCCAATCAAATTTTAGAAAAATATATTATTTTATTATTAAAATATATATATATATATATATATTGATTTCTTATGTTACACATTTGATATAAAACAAAAATCTAAAGTCAACTATAAACTAATAGAGAGTCAAAGGGAAACCCATCACTATAGTCCCAAGCCTTTGGCAGGGACTAATAAGATGAGAGGAGACATCATTGATAAAGATAGATGGATAACTCACTTATTGAAGTAAAAAAAATAAACACATAAACGGATGTCTTTATAATAGCTAGGAAGTTAATGATTAAAATCACA
>ML857783.1:12544-26743 GCA_009831015.1 Picea engelmannii
TTGGTGACCAGATAGTGGCAATGTCATACTGCTAAATACCTATGAACATAATGGGTCGGCTCGTGATGAGACCTCCCATCCTCTTGGTTAGGTCTTGCATTTATTTATTTTATCATTGTTCTTAGGGTCCCTTAGTTTCTTATCGAGAGGCTCTTTATTGCCTTCTCGGGGATCCCCTGGGCGAAGCATCTCTAGGTTTCATTTCCTATGGATTTTATCTTTTACCAGCTGCTTTTACCCCCTGGGCCTTTAGCCCCTTCTTCCCACAAGACAAGATGTACCCTGAAAGGTCATCCTAATGGCCAGACTAGGGGAATGGGATGGATGAGCAGGGTGTAAGATGTAAAAGTGATAAGATGGTGGGAGCAGACGATGGCTCTGCAAACCCCCCTTGGTGGCTAACCAAAACCCATGAATACCAGCTTGCTAAGTTACCCCATCAATCACCCCAACAATGGTCAAGTGGATTAGTGTAAGATCCAAGCAGTCATCCGAAATGAAAGGAACCTAATGCATACATAAGAAGGTTATAAAAATCAAATATGACACATACCATGATACCTCGGACCAATTACCTCATGGAGCAAGAGTCCTCTCCGAAGAAAGCCCAGGCTGGTAGTGATGGAAGCTACTACTACTGACAGGACAAGTCTGGCTGAGAAGAAGAAAGATGGGCCCTCTAGGGCCATGCTCAAGTCAATCTCTCTCTCGGTACTCCATGTCTAGGACCATGTGGGCCTCGAGACATGATCTCCTAGTTATCCCTAGATATCGGGATAACAGGCATCATATGAATCTTTTCGAAGATGCTACCTTTATTATGGGTTCAATGAATTTTTGGTTCCTTCATACTTTCCATTACTCTCCCTCGTCGTCTCTAGTTGCCATGATTAATGCAGCGTCCCGTCGTTCATTTCCTACATTCAAGTCCACTTGCCCTCGTCATTTAGTACTTCCTTTGTCGTCTTTACCTTTCCCGCTTGTTTCCATTTTGAACTGATCATTGGCCTTGTCCTCGCCGGGTTTGTATTCCTAAGTGTGCGTGCTCTTTCTCGTTTCAGCACACAGTACCTCGGTTGGTATTTTGTTTGTTTTTGTTTGTTTAACTACGTGGTGACTTTCATGTTGTGGGTGGTCGACTGTCTTTGTACAACTTCAGTTGGCTCCCATTGATCATTCCTCTGAGTTTTGCAACTCCTAAGTCCTTCAACTGTACATCTCCCCCGTCTGTGACAGTTTCTACTTTGTATGGTCCTAACCAGTGCATTCCTCATTTTCATGGATGTTAAATGTATTTGTAGTCATACATCAAGACTAAGCCTCCTTCCTTGAAATTTTTATTCTTGATGTGTATGTCATGCCAAGATTTGTCCCGTGATTTCTGAACTTGTTGGTGGAACCCTACTAGGATCCTATCTTCCTCCATGATCATCAACTGATTTAGTCTCTCCTGTATTGTGCCTCACTTTGTCATGTGTGCAATTGTTGCTACGCGCAGAATGGGTACCATAAATTCTAATGTCACCACTGCTTCTTGGCCATATACTAGTTTAAATGGCGCGTTCCCTGTCAACTTCTTGCATGTGGTCCTGTATGCCCACAATATTGCTGGTATTTTGAGGTCCCAATCGTCTTTGTTGACATTACAGATATTTGTTAGTGCATTCTCAAGGATCTTGTTAAATACTTCTACTGTGTTATTTTCCTGTGGGTGATATAGTGTGCTCTTTTGATGATGGACTTCAAACTCTTCAGTCATAGCCTTGATAGTGATGTTAATGAAGTGCGTGCCTTGGTCACTCATCAAAATTCTTGGGCAACCAAACCAAGTGATTACTTGTTCAAATAGAAAGTATGTTGTTGTTTCTACGTTGCAATCCTTCACTAGCATTTTTTCCACCCATCTTGTCAACCATTATGTCACGGTGATAATATACCTTGCTCCTGTTCTTTTGGTTGGTGTGTTGATAGGTCCCACGGAGTCAATTTCCCATTTGTCAAATACCTTCAAAGTTACCTGTGGTTGTAATGGAATCTCATCCCTTCTATTGGTTTTTCCAACCCTCTAACAGACATCACATCTTTGGCAGTATTATTTTGAATCTTTGTGAATAGTCGGCCACCATAGTCCTGCACGGTATCTTTTCCTGCATAATTTCCTCCTTCTATTCCCTTGTGTGTTTCTGCTAAAACCCTTGGTATTTCATGTTCTAATACATACCTTTGTAAGATGCTATCTGCACCCATTTTGTATAAGCATCTGGCGATCAATTGATAGTCAGTGGCCTAGACTACCAGGTTATTCTTATATGCGGTGTTATATTCCTATGGCACACCACCTGTACTCAAGTACTGAATGATATCTACAAATTATTTGTCAACGATATGGACTGAAAATAACTGTGCATTTGGAAATTTGTCCTCTAATTTCGTGGGTTCTTCTCCATTTGTGACCCTTGATAAGTGGTCAGGTCTTGCATTCAACTTTCCTGGCTTGACTATTACTTCAAAATCAAACTCTTGAAACAATAGTAACCATCGACAGATTCTCCCCCCCAACATTGGCTTGTTGACTAGGTATTTAAGGGCTGAGTGATCTGTGAACACCTTAAAATGTTTTCCCAATAAGTAATGTCTAAATTTCTACAGTTCATAGACCATAGCTAGGCCTTCCCTTTCCGTGGTGTTATAGTTCTTCTCTGTTTCTGAGAGTTTTATGCTCGCAAATGCTATAGGGTGATCCAAGTCTCCCACTCCTGGCTACGCCAAAATTTCTCCAAGTGTTATGGTTGATGCATCTACATGTACATGGAATGTTTTCTCCTAGTCTGGAAATACCAGCATTGGCATGGTGACCATCTTTTTTTTCAGGGTATCTAGACCATGTTGACAGTCTTCATTCCATTGAAACTTTGTATCTTTCCTTAACAGTTTCTCCATTGGCGCAGTAATCTGTGTGTACCCTTTGATAAAAAAATTGTAGTATCCTGTGTGCCCCAATGTCTCTCTTAGTTGGTGGATTGTCTTTGGTGGTGGCAAGTTAACAATTACTATAATCTTTACAGGATTTACTAGAAAGCCTTGTTTGCATACTATATGGCCCAAAAGTATCCCAAACGGTGTTCTGAACATTCATTTTTTTATGTTTAATGATATCTGGAATTGCCTACATCTTTCTAACATCAACAACAAGACCTCTACATGGTCTTTCAACAGACTATAGATTGTCCAATCGTCCAAGTAAACCTCTAGAAACTAGTGGATAAATTCTTTGAATGCGACGATGACTACTCTGGAAAATATTGTTGGTGCATTCTTTAGTCCAAACGGCATGACTGTGTACTGGTAGGATCCCCATTCTGTAGAAAACGTGGTCTTGCATCTATCTTCCTGTGCTATCTTGATCTGGTGGTAGCCTGAGAATCCATCAGTGAATGAATAGACTTTGTGTCCTCCTACGTTCTCCAACACATCATTCGTGAAAGGTGTAGGGAACGGGTCATGTAGGCATGCATCATTCAACTTCCTCAAGTTGACGCATATTCTTATCCTGCCTTGTTTTTTCTCTGAAACTACCATCGAGCTTATCCATTCTGATTCCTCCACGGGTTCTATGATTCCAGCTTCGAACATCCTGTCGATCTCAACTTTGAATTTTTTCTTATATATCAGGTTTAATTTGTATGGTCATTGTCTGATCGACCTCTCTTCAATTCTAAGTGGTATCTTCATTTCTCCTAACTCTCCTGCTATACCCTTCATTTCTGTAAATTTTGTGGGAAACAGGTTGTTGTACTTGCGAATTAACTCTGTTATGCTTTATGTTGTTTGTTCATCCCAGTAGTCTCCAATGCTGGACATTTTGGGATTCTCAACTATCCCAATTTTGAATTTATTCACCTTGATCGACGCAGCAATTACTTTTGATTCTAGAGGTGGACCCTCCACTTCTCTTTCAACTTATGCCTCTTCGATCTAAATATCATGTGGGTCGTCTTCATCTAGTGCTTCTTCCTGCACATGATATCATGACAACAATTCTTTGACTATATGTTTGTTCCACTGTTGTTCTTTTTTTATGAGTTTGACTTCTGGTTCTATGATGAATATCACCCCTCTTATCTTCTTAAGAGTTGCATCTATGTTGGGGTTCTCATGCTCGAATGAGAAAGTGACTGTAAAATTCCATTGTAGTACTGTCCAATTCAAAGTTCCTATGGGCATCTCCTGGTTTGTATACCAATTGGTTGGTATACCCTCTAAAGTGTGGATAAAATGATGAGGCCATTCTTCTGGTGGTGTCATCTTCCACAACACTATGTACTTGTCCAAGTGTTCCGTTGGTTCCCCCTTTCCATTGTACTTATGTCGTTTGTTGATTTTATGTTTTGCGTCAAACCTTATGTGCAGTGATCGCTTACATTGGTACCAATCCTTGATTGTTTCCTTGTGTGCGCCCCACCATATTTCAGGTGTGGCCTTGAGTGTTATATCAAGTGGTAAGAGTCTTTGATTTTATATCACTTCATCCTCATACTATGCCAATAATACCTCTATATCATTCACTCCATGAAAACTGGGTAGTTCCCTAATCTTCGTGCCTACCCATCTTACTGCGCGGTCGATTCTTGCACACCTTCTTGTGGAAACTTTGTGTAGCCTTTGTTGCTAGTTTTCTAAACCTATATCTAAGTCTGTCGAACATGAAGTAATTCTTCGCCAACTATGTATCTTGTTTGGAGTTGGGTTCACGTAATCCTCATTGCGCACAGTTGTTATGTACAACTGGTTGATTTCTTCTAAATCTAGACAAATAGGTTCTACAAACCTTTCCCCTTCTGATGGTTCTAATGGCGCGATGACCCTATATCCTCCTGACTTGAATGTCATTTTTCTTGTCTTTAAGTTGATTATAACTTGGTTATCAAATTCCCAATCCAATCCAAGCAATGTTGGATATGATGTTGTGTCGTCCACTATTTCAATCACTTCAAAGTTTGTTTTAGTGCGCACTCCATCAAGGTATATTGTCACTCCTTTCAGTCTACCTATTGGCAAGACTCTATGTTGGTTTTCTAGTTTCAGTTGGACAGGTGAATATCCTAATGTGGGCTCTCCCATACATTTCCATGTCCTCTTGGGTAGTACATTGACTTCGGATCCTAGATCTAGTATGATATCTCCCATGTTGAAATCTTTGATATTGGCATTCATCCCAAACTCCTTAATTGTTCTTCTCCTTGTATGTAGGTGATTGAATTTTTTTTGTTCTAGTTTTCCTTCTGTCTATGTGCTACATCTTTCTAATATACTTTGCAATATTTTGACAGTTGATGGATCATTCAACAGTTTTACACATGATTGCAAAAAGACTTTGATTGTACTTACTTGTCCCATGGGTTGCATTTCATTGGTATGATCCAATAATGGAGGCATATCATACTCTGGTGCTTCCTTGTTTTGTTGTGCAGTTGAAGTCGATGCAGTGTCTTGCTTCAATAATTCTTATCTGGCTTGCTTAAATGTGTCCTTCTCATTTTGTGCATCAAACTGTCTCCTTGGTTTGACATTCTTCTTCACCCACTGATGTGGTATTGATTCTTGTTGAGTTGTGTTGTTTCCTGTTTTAGCTCCTCCGCGCATAACTATGTTGATGTTCTGTCCTTCATCCCTAGCTTCGGCTAAAATCCATTGAACATTCTGGTTATTCTGGTTCCTCTTTTCCTGGATCTTTACTAATAGTGTCGGACATTCTTCCCTATCATGGTCCGATGTGCAACAATACACACAAGTTGTTGGTGGAAGTGGACAGTCCCTTGCATAATGTCCTAGGTTTTGATAGTTATGACATACCACTGGTCCTCTACCTATTTTGAAGCCTCCTCTCGCTCATCCTCCACCTCTGTAGCCATCTCGATCTCCTCTCGGCGCGTTATATCGAGGCACCTGATTGTATTGCACAGTGTTGTACTGAGGTTTTGTTGTGTTGTACTGTGGTTGCATGGTATTATATGGTTGTTGTGCAATGTTGTATGGGGCTGGAACTTGGTTAAATTGTGGTGTAGCTTTCCCAATCATCATTTTTTCCTGCACCCTATATGCATCTGATGTCCTCTCTCGCATCAAATCCATAGTTCGACAATCTTTGTCGTCGTGGCCCACTAACTTGCAAAAGTTGTAATATGAACTCTTTGGGACTGTTTGGTATTTTTGCATCACTGGGCAGTGATATGGGTCGTGGCTCGGTTTCTTACATATTTTTCACCATAGTCCTCTTGTTGGTAATGGATTTGGAATTCTTGTTTCCATCTACTGTGCGAATGTTGGACATTCATTTTTGTGGTGTCCTTCCATCCTGCATGTGGTACACCAAACGGCTTCTCGTTTGTCCTTGATTTTGTTTTGGTTCAGCTGGAATGTTAATTTTTTCAAATACTCCTTCAGTTCTTCAATGGTTGGATCTATCTACTGATATTGGTTTTCTTCCAGTTGCATGGCTGCCTGCAGACCCTCTGCCTGTGTCTGAAACTTTTGTTGTCACAACGGGTATTTTAAGTGTGGTAGCAGTGAATTGACGAACAGATGCTTGTGTTTCATATCGATCATGAGATATTTCAACTTACCTTTTAGTCACTTGAATCTTTGATCAATATCCCATACGGATTCTCCTGGTTTCTGTCTGATTTCTATCATCTCGTTCATGTACTGATCTTATGGAACTCATTTATCAACAATTTCTTGATGTCCGCAATCGTTTTGGTTGTCCCTGGTGGATTATTTGTAGATAAACACATATACCAATCCAATGCGTGATCCCTTACTGTAATCACTAGCTATGCTAGTTTAGTATCTTCATCTGTGATTTGTTTCGCTTCCCAGATCTTTTCATAGATAAACAAATATTTTTTCGAGTCCTCTAACACTTCTCCTCTAAATTCTGGTAACCCGATGATGGGATCGTGTCCTTCCATACTGAATGTTGAAATACTACCTCTGCGCGGTGTATATACTTGACTAGTGCTTCCTGAACTGGCTCCTCCAGTTTTTGTTCATCGTGTAGATGTACTTCCTATTGTCTTTCTTCCCCCGAAATGCAGTTGTCTAAACGGTGGTGTTCTCTTTGGTGTATTATTCACACATGGGTTTATGGGTTCCACACTGACATTAATATGGATAGGATTGCTTCCTTAGCTTTCCGCTCTTGGACCTCTCGTCTTCCTCTCATATGTTGCGCGCAGGATTTCCTCAATCTGCTCCACAACCCGGAGATCCTCTACCTCTTCTTCGTCACTCGCCAAGCCTTCCCTGGCGGCTACAAATCTCTTCTTGGTATTCACCTTGTATTGGTAGGGTACTTCGCTACATGTCTTTCTAGTTGTCGACATGATCCGCTTGATCTGGTCGTCGTCCATCATGATTGGGTCCATGGCTTCCTCCTTCTTTCCTTTATCCAATTCTCCTTCCATTTCTCCTCTTTATGTCAGTGCTTCCCCCCTTCCCCCATGCACGCAAGGAAGTTTAGATGTCTGACTCCATTGTCATGACACATTTGTTATACAACAAGATCTTAATAGAAGTATACAGTGATCTAATATACCTTCCTCGAGGTCCACGTAGAAACTCTTTCTCCGTTGCATTGTACGACTTCGTTGTATCTACTGCAAACTCTGTTATAAAACCTGCTACAATACTGTCGAGCCAAAAATCTACTACACGAGTGAATTTATTGTTCACCTGTTGTAACTGTGTGATCTGAACTGGGGTCCACTCTAACTGTCGGATTTGGTTCGTTGCGTGGTTATCCTTCATCCTTAATATCCACTTCTGCAATAAGTGTGGAAAATCACAGAAAAATACTTCATGCAAATTAGTAAACACGTATTTATCAAGATATTTGCATGGTGTTACTCTAGGGTTTTTGTTATCCTTCTCTACAAACTCCAGCTCCTTTGTCTTCAACCAGCTTTCGATCTCTTCTTTTGTAGGATTCCACGGTCTCAACATCCCTTTCTAACAGTTCATTTTTTTCTCCTTCTTCTTGTTTGCTTTAGTATTCTCTCGACCCGCCTCTCGCAGATCTTATGTATCTTTTAACAGATCTTCAACATATCCCTTCTACTCAATCCTCTATTGTTCCAACCAATGACAATAGAACCATTTGTTGGTTATTATTCATTTGTCTGAGTTTATATCTTATCTTGAGTGACCAAGGGTTCATGTATGTTCGGGTTCCAACAAAGCCTCTAAAACTATCGACCCTCCTGGTAAACCAGAAGGGATGCGCAGCGCAGTCTCACCAGAGATAGTCTTAATGGATGGCTGCAATACTCATTCATTTGCAGCCCAGGATTGAGTGGAGATCTGTGAAATATACGTTTAGATTTCTAGTTTCACTTATTAATACACTAAACTGCCATTTATGATTATGCATGAAATATAGTCAACTCATTCGTTTAATACATCAACAACTATTGAAACAGTAAAGAAACACATGCATTCAATCACATAACACAGGTTTTACCATGGTCCACCCCCTCCTGGGCTACGTCCACAAAGATCTGTCTTCTCATCTCTTTTATTATAGAAGTTCTCAAAAATACAGCATCATGCGCTTTACAACTCTTCTCAATCGGGTTGAGATCTATTATGAGGCGGACTAGATCATACCAAGCTCCTCAACCTGTGATCTAACCCTCAAGATCTACCCTCCTCATGTCACTCCAACTCAACATCTTACAAAATTAGGGTCATATAAAAAAATATTACAACCAACTATCAAACCATAACTTCTTTGGTCTTTCCTTCCCCACTAGCTCTACTCACCATCCTTTCATTCTACTTTTCTCTTCTTAATTCTACTCCAACGTCCCTTCGATGAGACCTATGTATCTATATTTATACGTTTTTGGCTCCTCATCCATTACAATGTATTGCAAAAACCCTAAACCTAGCATCATTAGGTCTTCCATGCATGCGTGTGTGCTGTTCTTTCTTCCATTTGTCGCTTTCCTCGTGTCTGCCTTCTTTCCCAAAATAGTCTTTCTTTCCGTTTTGGCTTGTTTCCAACAAGTGTCTTCTAGTCTTTTGTGTTATACTAGATTTGGGCACATCAACTATGATAGTCTTTGTATGCCAAAGATAAATGGTGTTTTTGGTCTGCCCACAATTCCAAATAATTTGCAACAATGTGAGATTTGTATCATTGGTAAACACATCAAGCAACTTTTTCATGATTCTACTTTGAGAGCACGCAGAAATCTAGAAATGATACACTCTGATTTGTATGGCCCCGTGATTGTCCCATATGCTTTTGGTAATAAATGTATCATGACTTTTATTGATAACTACACCAGGATGTATTGGGTTTACTTGTTGAAACATAAGTCGCAAGCATTTGAAACATTTAAAAATTTTCATGTATGGATTGAAAATGAAACACAATCTAGCATTAACTCTCTTCGTATTGATAATGGAAGGGAATATACTTCTAATGAACTTGAAACCTATCTAATTCAACATGGAATCAAACATCAAACCATTGTTCCATACAATCCTCAGTGGAATAGTGTAACAAAAAGAATGAACAGGGCACTCTTGAACATGGTACGTTCAATGCTATTTTTCAAGAATGTGAAGTTGATGTTTTGGGATGATGTTATTCTATGTGCAGTGAGTAACAAGAGTCCATCTCATGCTCTTGGGAACAAGACTCCTTATGAAATGTGTAATGGTCGCATTCCTTCGGTAAGGAATCTCATGGTTTTTGGTTCCACCTGCTATGCCTTAATTCATAAGGAGAAAAACAAAACTTGGCACAAGGAGTCAAAAGTGCATCTTCTTGGGGTACTCAAATACCACCAAGGCATATCGTCTTTACGATATGGTAAACAAAAAATTAATTCTTTCCAAAGATGCGATTTTTCTTGAATCCACCAAGAATAAAAAGATTGTTAAGTGACAATTTGATCATCTTGATAAATTCACCCATGTAAAGACATATCATGAGTTTGATGATAGGTTTCCACATCTTGAAGGGGGGATCCCAATCTTGAATCAATCTCTAGAATATCCTTTCAAAGTTTCATCCCCCCCTCATGAAAAAATTCAACCACTTCATCATAACAGAAAGTTCAATTGGATGATGTGATTGAGAGGATTGAAAGACTAAACCTTGATGGGAATGCAACTCATCTCAATCAATAAAACAACTTGAACCATCTCAAAAAGGTTCATCAAAGTAGCAGATAAAGAAACTTGACATTTTCCCCCACAACAAAATGGGCTACCATTCGTGCATTGTTGGCCTTCACTACACATAATAGGTGGAAGATTCATCACATGGATGTGAAGATATCCTTCTTGAATGGAGACTTGAAAGATAATGTCTACATGTCTCAAACAGAAGGATTTGTTGTGAAAGATCAAGAACATAAGGTATGCAAGCTCATCAAGTCTTTCTGTGGCCTAAAACAAGCACCTCGTGCATGCTATGAAAATTAATTGAACATCTTTTGAATATCAATTTCAAGCATTTTAATCTTGGGGATGCAACTTTGTTTGCCAAGAAAGTTGGCAAAACCATTATATATCTTGTGGTGTATGTAGATGATATTTTGATAGCATGGAACAATGAAACATATATTGCATCCATAAAGAAATAATTGAAGGGTATTGAGATGATAGACATGGGATATCTTCACTACTACTTGGGTATTGAAGTAACTGAGAATCCAAAGCATGTATTCATCTCCCAAAAGTACATTGGAGAATTGTTGAACAAATTTGGCATGGTTGATTGTAATCCTCTCTACTCCAGTGGAAAAATATTTTGAACCTAACATCAAAAGAAGGGAATGAATTTGAGGATGCAACTAAATATAGACAGCTTGTGGGAAGTCTTATCTACCTTACTACTACTAGACCAAACATTTCATTTGTAGTTGGGATCCTTTATAGGTTCATGCAAAAACCTTGTGACGGACATTGGTGCACTACAAAGAGAGTTCTAAAGTACTTGAAGGGAACTTGAGACTTTGGGCTCAAATACTCTAAGGTGGATGACTTCAAACTAGTTGGACATACAGATTCAGACTTTGATGGGGATAGGGAGAATGGAGTGTCTACTTCAAGATACCTAGTAAGTATTGGATCAGTTGTTATCTTTTGGAGATCACGCAAACAATTTGTTCTAGCATATTCCACTACAGAAGCAGAATATGTGGTTATTGCAGAGGCAACAAAGGAGATTATGTTGCTCAAGAAGATACTTGAGGACTTGCAGGAGAAACAGGTGAATGTTACTCCACTTTTTATTGATAACACTTATGCAATCAAATTAGCCAAGAATCCTAAATTCCATGATTGAACAAAGCACATCAACACAAAGTATCATTTGATTCAGCATCATGTAGAGGCCAATACCATTCAACTGATACAGTGTTCCACGAGTGAGAAAATTGCAGACATCTTCACCAAAGCACTTGGAAGAGAAAAGTTTGAAAAGTTCAGAGAAATGCTTAGACTTACAAACACCCCTTCAGACTAAGGGGGGGATGTTAGACATACTTAATCCTCGGGATTATGGTATATTGTAAACATTTAATTTAGGAATATGAAGAGTAAGGTAAATAGGAACAACCACTGGACCAATGGGAAGATGAAACCAAAATTCATCTTCAATTGTATTTCTATGTGGTTCTCTTTAATAAAATACATAATGTGTGAAGGTATTCAATCCCTAGCATGTTAATAAAAATATTCCACTAATGTGACGATGAATCTAAGGGGGACTAGTAAAGTATTTTAGAGACACAAAAACAAATTTCAAACAAGTTGCACAACATGACATCACTGCGAGGAAGGATGATTATGTGAACCCCACTGTCAATGGAGAACTGAGTTGGACGAATGCATATTCTTGTGACACATACTCAAAATAAGCATTTAAGAGATAGAAAAATAGTGGGTATGAAATATAATCACAACGATGCACATACATTGATAAGTCTATGTGCTAGATTGGTACTTAACTACGTGACCTTCCATGGTTTGATGGAATATTTCAACAAAGTTATGAAAATGCAAGGTTTTGTTAAATTGAAGCATTTGAGAGATATCAAACTAGTGGGTATGAGATATCATCATGATAGCACACATACATTTATAATTCTGTGCACTAGATTAGTACTGAAATACGAGACCTTCCCTGGTTTGATGGAATATTTTAGCAAGTTTACAATAATGCAAGGTTTCATTAAATTGAAGAATTCGTCATCATTCAATTCAAATGCATTGTAATATCCTCTTCAAAATAGAGCTATACAAATTCAAACCATATATGAGTTTTCAAAGGATGATAACTCAATTTCTTGAGTCCTTGAGCTTCAATTTAAATAGATTTATGGAAAGGAACTGGTCAGATTCAACATGGAACAATAGGAAACAGAGAAACTATGATAGAAGACATTTAGAAACACCAAATATGCAAACTCTTAACAACAAAAATGGAAGAAATCCCAACCCCATGTATCTTAATTTCTCTTGTAGTTTTGTAGTGCTTTCTTTGTACTAGAAGCAAACTCACAATCACAAAAATGGAAGAAATCCCCTCCCCTCTCTTCTCTAGATTTATCTTGTTGTTTTGTAGTATTTTTCTCATAGTTGAGTAATTGTTGAGCTATGAATAAGGATAAATCATCAACACTTTGCCTCTTTTTGGACGACACCTCGTTGAATACAACTCAAACTCAACACAAAACACCTAGAAATCAGTGATAAAGGATGTTTTTATGCCATAGATCATTTCAGAAATTGAAAACCCACATAGCCTATGGATGATGTGATCTCAACACCTAAAACTCATGATTACGTCAAAACAAAATTGAAATTGTCGGATTCCTATGAAAAAACACCAAAAACGATTCCCCTAGAGAAATGCCAACAAGAAAATATGCAAAAGTTGTTAGAGTTCTAATTAATACCTATTTTCACAATGCTTAAACATTTCGATCAGAAACACTCCCCAAGTGTTGGTTTCTGATGTTTCCTTAATATAATTGCTTTTGGAGTTCATGAACCATTGACATCTTCACTCAAGTCAACTAGGCCCATATCAACTTAGTAGTATGTTAAATAGTTGACCCATATTCATTTTCTCATATAAGAAACTAGGGTAACTATTGTTGGAATCATATTCTTAGATCTACCACCTACAACTTCTATAACTAGACCAATTAGTACCTTGGTACATACTATTTGTGTATATGCACCAATCCCTATACTAGATCTGTGTACTTGCACCAAGTCTTAACTTGAAGTCAATATTTCCTCTAAGACACCAAAAATCAAATGAAATGTAACACCGCACACCTAAACCCAAAAAAGTAAAAACATAGAACTTTAAATTAATAGGGAAAAAAAAATCAACCCTTCACTTTTGAATGGTTCCACTCTAATCATTCACATGAATATTAGACTATAATCTCGCTTAACTATTATGTGTGTGTAAACTAAGGAACTTATGATATTAATTAATAAAAGGCGCATCATGTAAAGACCTCAAAGGTCACCTTGAGGCCTATAAATACCAAGGTTACTCATCAATATATATCATTCATTCATATCTTATTCATTATTTCATATATATTTGTTTTTTAAGGATTTTGGTTTACTATCCTTAGGTTTGATTTTTTCTACAGTAAATGAACTTTGTTCATTTCATTGGTATAGGAGCTAAGTTTTGATTTGCCTTGTGGCCACACTCAAATATTTTCATAATTTTTCTGAACTTTTGGTGTTTGACCAAAACCAGTTCTTTGGCCACACTCAAATATTTTCATAATTTTTCTGAACTTTTGGTCTTTGACCAAAACCAGTTCTTTGGCCATACTTTTACTAGACATTGTCTGATTTGACATTTTGCCACACATAATATTTCAAAGTTTCTTTGAATTACCTAGTTCTTTGACCCAAAAAAAAGGACCTTCAACCATATAAAGTTCAAAAATACTCTTGAAAAGAGATCATCCCACTACAAATCCATGGGTTAATCCCTCAATAATTTCTCAATTGTACACACAACTATTTTGTACTTTGCACACCAATACGATATCGATTAAACACTGCCATATCAAAATCAATTTTGCCACAACAATTCCATCGTACGAATTACCATACATTGTCAGTCGTACTATCATCATC
>WSFP011399418.1:0-26743 GCA_009831015.1 Picea engelmannii
AGACAACACTTGTCTCAAGGGGAGGGGCATGTTAAGACCTAATATTGGATCATTACCCCTTAATTGGGGCATATTATATTAGTAATGTTATTTTATTTATGTCGACTTTAGGCCATTAGTTGTAATTATACCTCCTAGTCTCCTATATATACCAAGGAAACATTTTCATTTTGAATCGTCTTGTGCTTGAACATTTAAGTGGGGTAAAAGGAGGTTGCCCCCTCGAAGAGGCTTATTATATGAAATTATCTCTTTTTCAAGGCATTGAGTACTTTTTCTAAGGTTTTTCTATGCTATATTGATATTTGGTTCTTAACAACGTATGTGAAAATGAAAGGAATTATCAAATGCTAAACCAATAGAAATTGGAAATGGATCAACAAATGACAATATTCAAATGAAACATCTATCCTTTGTAATTAAACAACATAACCAATTCATAAAAGAATCGACACACTCACAAATTTATCTTAACTGTTGCAAGGAAATTTAAATCACATAACTAAAAAAGAATTGATACAATTACAGATGAGACAGTAACTCCTTCTGACTAGGCCCACGGTCTTTAGAAGGTACTGCTACGAAAAAATCAGTACACAAAGATGCTCAAAACGCTTGAAGCTTTCATTAATTTCATAACTGGTAAATAATTTGCAATGGGATTACTTGCATAGAATGTCAACAATTAAGAGATCCAAATTCTTGGACAAATTTCTTTGATATCTCTCTATTGTTCACTATCCTTTATATATTACAATGAAATAAGTAATTTAAGCTATCTTGAGGATCCATAGATCCTCAGGATTTCTTTTACTATTTATGAGGATTACAAAATAAAGAGTCAATCTTCTTTAAAATTGTTTTGCACCTGATTTCTTCAATGTTTAATGACCTGTGCATCTTCATGATCTCCTTAACCGTCTTGAGTTAACAACAATCATCCATTTCTGCAATGAAATCAAAACAATTCAAACCAAAGTTCTAAAAATATCGAATATCACTCAATAATATTTCCTAAAGACTTTTTAATCATTGCCTTTCCTAATTGCTTTGAATTAATAGAAAAGTCAATCAAGAATGTATCATAAACCATAGAAATAAGGAGAATATTTATACCTTTTTCTCAACTCAACATACCCCCCAACTTACATTTTTGCATGTCATCATGCAATAAGAGAGTTTACATGTAAAGAATTGATACTAAAGGGAGGAGAGGTCTTTTCTCCAGGTCTCCTGAACCCATTCTTACCTTTAAGCTCTCCAAAATCAGCATCTTCCTCCTTCTTACGAATTTCATAATTACTCTGATAACCCTCTAGAGAATACCAAATAATGGGACCTGCATCCAATCCAAGCATACCTTTCATATAGGATCATTCTGGCATACCTATCTAACCTGAAAGTAGTTGCATGAAAATTTATGAAACCAAAGGGTTCCCTGTTCTTAACTTGATTTGAGGAGACATTCCATCTTAATTTGGCAGCAGAAAGGGCTTCTTATTTAAAATCTCTAAAATACTGTAAACCTGAATGTACAACATGTCTATGGATGGGGGCCAAAGATTATACAAACTTCTCCCTCTTCATGAATGTTATGTGTTGCATAATGGTATCAAGGGTTTTAAGAGGTTCCCCTCTGATCCATAGGTCTAGTCTAGTCTCCCTTTTCATGAAAATCTTATGTTCTTTAGCCCACCTGGTTTTGTTTTTGGAAAAAGACAAGAATTCCTGAAACTGTATGTCCCCAGTGAAAGGATTGGGGTTCTCTTTTCTGTTTTCTCCTAGGATGAAGTTGTGAAGGTATAGTTCACACAGAAAGTATTGCACTCCATCCTCTTGTTCTTTAAAACATGAAACAAAATTAGAAACAACGGTAAACTCAAAAGTTTTGCCTTCTCTAATAGCTTTCACCCTCAAAAACATATAAGGTTCTAATATAAATAAGGTGTAATTAGTAGCAAGGGCTATGTAAGATACCATATCAGAATAAACAGAGCAAATTTCTTTGATCTGCTCCAAGGCTCCATCAAGATGGCCCTATACCTTTTTCACCTTTTCTTTAGCTCTTCTGAGCTCAACAAAGGTCTCATTCTTTGTTGCTGACATGGCTTGAAGTTGTCTGACAACTTTTTGATGTTCTCACACTGTTACCATTTCACTTTTTCATTGAGTTAGGTTTTTTGGGGATTGTACCAGTTCTACTTCCAACCTGCTAATAATGGCATCCTATTCAGGGGAATGAAATACTTCTTCAGTATGAACATCTTCCTCTTCTGTTGTTGGAGCATCTGTCTGGCTTCCTATTTCAATTGTTTCCAAGGGAGAAAGGAAATCTGTAGGAAACAATCCTTTAGTCTGAACAATCATTTCTTCTGTTGCTGGAACCTATGTCTAAGTTTCTATTTCAACTAATGATAAAGGAGCATGCAGTTTTGTTTGTGTTCCAACATAATTGGTGTGAACTAGCCTTCTAGGAAGTGGATTTATTCCCTGTACTCTATCCCTCTTATATTTCTTCTTCTTATGGGATTTGGTATCCTGTTCTAGCTACTCCCTAAGTTGTCTAATTGTTTCTTTCAATCTACCAACTTTTTGTTTTAATACTTTTATTTTCTTAACCCTTTTTCTTAATATCTTGTTTTCATGCTTTAATTTTCTGATTATGTTGTTTCCTTTTCCTGTTGTTTCTTCCTATCTATGGGGAATTTCAAGGTCTTCCCCATCATGATCAACTAGTAACTACTTCCCTATGTCTTATGGGTGCTCTGATTGTTCTAAAGGCTTGTTTACCTCAATGTGAGGTTTTGGATGTTCTGTTCCTTCAGGAGATGGCATCTCCATATTAGGAAGATCCAAGACAGTGTTTGAATGAGAAGAAGTTGGTGCTTGAGGTTCTCCAGACCTGTCTGTATCTTCAGCAAGTGATATCCCTAAATTTCCCAATGCTTGGGCCATATCTACTTCATAACTTCTGAAGAAATGTTCTATAAGGATTTCATGTGATGGTTGTTCTGTCTGTACATTTTCCTTAGTGCTTTCATGTGAGGTTTGTTCTATTTGCATAGTTTCCTGAGTGTTTTCAGGTTGTACTATATTTTTACCTCTTTTTCTTTTTACAGTGGAGGTTTCAGGAACAAAAATTGTTATATGTCTCTTCTTCTTTGATGTTCCTTATTGTGTGCTATGAGTTTCTACCAACCAAATGAGGTTTGATTCCATTTCAGGTTGGGGTACTTTCATTTCAATTTTGGAATTATCTCCTTCTGTCTGGGCTGCCTCAATTCCCTGTGGGGGAATTTCATGGTGTACTTTAGGTTTCTTAATTTGTAGAGGCCTATCGGGCTCAATTAATTCCCCCCAAGTTATTTGTGTGTGGGTTAAGGCCATGTTTACTATCAATTTTACTAACCCGTGGTGACTAATTAAATTGGCAGGGTCTTTGGCCTTCTGGGACCTTCTGACAACTTCATGCAGCATGGAATTCAAAACGAATGGTAAATTTATCACTGACCTTTGTTTTAGTGATGCCGGCAGCTTGAGGTGGCATGGCCTTACTACGTCATATCACTCATTGCACATGATATATCTATGTATCATTCCTGCTATTTCTCTACATGGTTTGCTGAGAGAAGAGGGGTTGAGTCCTTTCCCTTTTTTATCGAATTCTTCTCCCGGTTCCACAAAGGACTCTGCAACCTCCTTGAGTGTTGTGTATTTCGCGGTCCACTTTGTTCCTTCATTTAGGAGGCATGTTACCTCAGCTATAATGACATCTATAATCGGAAATTTTTTTCCTTGAATTGTTGAGACTCCTCCCTGTAAGTTTTGGAAAAAAGATAACGCGACATTTATGTCGAATCCTTGCAATCTATTATAGTATTATGTCCACCCCAGACGGTGTAAGATTTCCCTTGCTTGGTCGGTTACTTGTAGCAATGTGGGCTCGTGGTGAATGCTTCGGCCTCCCATGTTTTTTGTAAATAATTCAGCATAACTATCGTTCCAAACTGCAAACTTAGTTAGACCAGCCTGTGAGAAAATATTACTAAAAATGGTAAAAAATTCAGAACAACAAATGTATATAGATATATGAAGTTTCCCATTAACTGTAATCATTATGATATATCGATAAACGTGTAAAATATCCTCCCCTTGATAAATGAGAAGGTCGACCTCGACCGTCAATATGTGCGAGCGTAATGATGGTGGTCAGTGTTAGACAACTGAGAGGTGGGGGTGAATCAATTGTTACCGTGCTTAAACAATTATGGTTCTTTTAAACTCTTTGTAGAGACACAGAATGATGATCACAATAATGTAGGGAAATAAACAATGGCACTTTCATCATCATTCACATATATGAGAAACACAGAGACAGATATTTCCCGAGGAAACCCATGCAGGGTAAAAATCTCTTTTTCTTTACATGATAAGTAATGGTTACATTCTTTACAGTATCATACATATGAGCACCAACTCATAATGAGGCTACAACCTCAGTTTTGCAAGCTGCAACTTGATGAGAGCACCAACTCTCTGCTTTCTCTAGCACCCACTAGAGGGAAGCACCAACTCCCTGGTTTTTCTAGCATCAACTAGAAGGAAGCACCAACTCCCTGGATTTTCTAGCACCAACTAGAAGGAAGCACCAACTCCCTGTGTTCAAGCACCCACTTGAACCTTTGAGGACACAACTCCTCCCTAGCTCCTCCCAACCACCCTGAAATATAAATATTTGCTACTGAAACTTATTACAGTGATATGATGTTCAACAATGGCTTAACAGACTCATCATTGTTCTGTTGTATTTCATTGCTTTGTCTGCCTCATTTCCTTTCTGCAAACATCACTTGCGCCGTCTTTTCTTCCACTTTTTGTGCTCTGTGCGCCCTGTCCATTTACTGTACAGTTCATCTTCTGTGCTCTTCAGCTGCTACACTCTCCTCCTTCTTCACACATGAATCACCTTCACCAACAACAATCATAGCAACCTCCAACAACAACATCAGCCTCTTCTCTTCTCTGTACCGTATATATATAGATTTTGTGCCTCTTGTGCATGCAATATTCCCATTCCTCTTCCTGCTCATCCCACACTAATCTTCTCCACATCTCAAGTGTTTTGCGTGATCATCATGGTGACTCTTCAGCCTCTCTGGCTGTTTTCCCATGCATTCAACATCACTGGGTGTTATGCTGAGATTCCTCGGCCTCTCTGGCAGTTGAGACTCTTCATCTTCTCTGTGACAGTCGAGCTCACCTTCTCTGTTTCAGTTACAGGCCTCAATGCCCATCCAGCTATCCATCACCTTCACGAACATCTTCATTCCTCTTGAAGATTCCAAGCGGCTCTCCACCTTCTCTGTCAATCATCTCATGTGTCTTCAAGTCCTCTGGCTGGAACCATCAGTGGTTTCTGGCAGTTATACTATGTCGTGCTACAGTAGCCCTCCAGTCTCCTTCAGGTCTATTTGCACCATTAGATGAACTTTATTAATCTTGCTACACTAGCTCCTTCCCCAATGTGACTATGGTCATAACCAAGTGCCTATGCCAAAAGCATTTTTCGCGAATTCGCGTTTCGTGGATCTGGAGATGTGGCATCTCGACTTTCCAAGTTGCGATCCCCGATACCTCGTAATGGCGTGGGATCAACGGTCCTGATCAGAGCTTGATTCTACAGCTGCGATTGCATCATAATTTCGCATATCGTGAAATCGACATTCTTGTTGCATTGTTTCTTTGACATCTCTAAGTTGCGATCCCTGAAACTTCGATATGGAGTTAGATCAACGGTCTAGATTTGAGTTTGAGTCTACAGCTGCGCTTGCATCGCAATTTCGCATATCGCGAAATCGACATTCCTGTGGTGAATGTTCTTGTCACTTCCAAATTCCGATCCACAAAACCCCGTGAAGAAGTCAGATCAACGGTCCAGATCACTTCTTGATCTGACGGTTGCAAATACGTCGTGATATCGCATATCGTGATTTTGGCATTCTTGATGCATTGGGTTCTTTGCCTCTCCAAGTCGCGATCCCCGAAACTCCGATATGGAGTTACATTTAATGGTCCAGATCCAAGCTTGATTTAATGGCTGTGATTGAATCGCGAATTCACATATCGCGATTTCGGTATTTCTGTTGCATTGTTTCTTTGACACCTCCAACATGCGATCCTCGAAACTCCAACAGGGAGTCGGATAAACGTTCCACATAACCCCTTGAGATGGACGGTCCTCCTGCTGTCGGGATTTTGTGAGCCCCCTTTTCTCCTTGCACTTTAAACACCATGCAGGTTTTCCCCGATCCAACGGTGGTCGGATCCTGCGCTCAGATCTAATGCTTGAGATCTATCCTCCTCTTCAGCATGCACTCTTTATTCAGATCTGATGGCCCTCATGTTGTCAGTAATTTTGGATGGGATCCAACGATCAACGACGCTTCTCCTTCAAGCTTACTCATCCTTCTTACTTGGAAGAATTTTGATTCTGCACTAATTCCTCCTGAGCCTATGTTGTTCCTGTTTTTCCATCGATGCACATTCTGATCCTGCCATCTTCCCTGTTGTACTTGCCATCAATGACAAGCATACACTACCTGTTAAGCATTTTCCAACAGTGAGTTCAAGTGAGGGGTAATTACTATTGAGGAAAATATATGAAATAATATTACTCAAGCATTTTCAGACTTTACTTGGCTAAAGAAAAGTAGATGGGAATATCACCCTATGTTTATAGCCAACAAAAATAACATCCTAACTCACAAGTATTAATTACGAGTGCTTAAGGTAGTCTTTTATCAACAAAAAGCTTGCCGGAAATTCACTTTTTATGTAATCTTCTGAATATAACAGTTGTTGAAATAAATGTAAGAACATAATTAAAGACGCCAAGATGATAATCAAGACATATGAGACATAAATCAATCCTTTATTTCATTCCAATTCACCAAAGATTCATTTTCTTTACAAAATCTCATACATAAATCTTGGACCAAAGTCAAACTTAGACATCCCCGATGCAACATACAAAAGGACCTCTGATAGAAAACAAAACTGAACTCTAAAAGTCGGATCAACTTGCCACAGATTGTTTCCCACTCGACTCTGCACAATATCCTTTATCAGTCATGAAAATTAATTCACAAATAGACAAGTCTACACCTACTATCAAGGATAGATCAACACCTCTGAAACAAAAGTGTCTGAATGATTTGATTCAACCCTAAATATTGTTGTCTACAATAAGACCCTTCTATCACAAAATATAATTAGGATGTGATGAATATATGAATGAATGAAAACTGAACTATCTCAACATAAACTCAAAGAGAAAACCTTAGCATGCTTCTGCTTCTATCTCTCTTTGTTCCTCCCTCTCTCCTTTCTTTTAACAAATTAGAATTGGTTGAGGTATTTGAACCAACTCATTAGTTAAGTTAATTAAAAGACTCAACTAACTTTAGTTAGGGGGGAGAGTAAGAATTATAATTAAGAGTCATAATTAAATAATAACTAGTAGGTGGGACCCCTTGTAACTCCCTTTGGTTCATAACAATCATAACATAACCATTAGTTAAGTAAAAGACACCTCCTTGTGCCTCCCATCAACATATTCACTTTTGGCAATTAAAACTCATGAAATTTGAAATTATTTCAAAATAATACTCATATATCCAAAATAAACATGTTGTCCAAAGATCCCCAAAGTCAACTGTCATAAAACAATAGATATAATAAAAACTTAGAAACCATATTTCCTAGTTTGTGATGCAACCCTTCCTTGATTGTTGTTGTCACCTCTTGATTTTCCTGAATTTTCCTTTAGTTGTGCTGAGCCTTTAGGCTTAATCTCTCTGATCACAGGGAAACAATCATCCCTCAAATGCATTTGGGAAGACACGGATTTGTTAGAGCCATTGTAGGGTGAGGAGGGGGAAACAATGAATTTTTTTTTATCAAGGGCATGGTGGTCCTCATTTTTTAATCTCTTGCTAGCATGGGAGGATTTCACTAGCGAGTGGTCAGGGGCATCTTGGGAAATGGGGTTAACCGGTGGAGGAGCGGGCAAAGACAAGTTGGGATAGCCACGATGTTGGGAGACTGTTGGGTGGATGATCTCCTACCATCCATCACTTTCAGGGACCTCAGGTTGAAAGGAGACATGAGGAGGTACAGGGATACCGGGGGCTTGCGGGGCTTGGAAAGGAGGACTTTCAAGCCTAGGTTGGACTATTCCCTGCCCAATCCAATTAACAAATATGGCATGAAACAATTGGCCAAGCTCTTTTGAATCAACGTCAAAATGTATGGAGAACCTGGGCCTTCTTGGGCCTCGGTTCCAGTTACTTCTACCTCTATTTCCTTGGTCATGGCTTCCTCGACTGAAAAAACTCATCCTGCATGTGTGATCAATTAGTAAATAGTATTTTAAATAACCATACATGACAACTCTTAAAAATATGAAATTGATTTGGCTCAGAATGTATCAGGCTCATGCAATCCAATCCCTACAAATTGTTTTACGGTTAATCAATGAAAAGGGGGGTGAAAAAAAGGGTTCTGGGATATGTGAGGGGTTTGTATTGAGAGAAAATATGATATAATGAAAGGGGAGAAGACCTGGTCACTGCTCAATGACAACAACAATCAATTGTAAAGAAAACCAATAAAACCTCATTGCAATCCACACAAGACACTACCACTTACATCCACTTTAACACATAAATTCTCTTGACTGTAATCGATCTCAGAATAGGGAGTGAAAAAATGAATGTGTGAGGTGAAAGGGTTTGTAATTAGCAGAAAGTGAAATGATGGAAGGGGAGGATAATGATTACTGTTCATAAAATTAATCAAGTGATCCATAAAACATTATGTAGTAAGAACAGATGCACCAACCAACAATCATCATGACCAAATAACCATTTCTTTGTACTTAACTAGTTCATTGTCCAATGATCAAATATCCAACACAGTGCCATCACAAGACAGTATGTATTCCACACAATTTGTGAGAGGTTATGTTCCCTTCATTCACACTGTCTGCATTTTATAACAATTTATGAACATCACCCATTTCCAATCTGTAACTATCAAAATCAACCACTGCCTATGCATTTCTTCAATCCACCATAATACTCAAAAGTCATGTTTTCAAATTACCAATGGAGTCGCTATCACTGCAATCAAGACCATCATTTAAATGAAATGACATTCATTGAACATATATAACAATAACTATAATAATCAAGACCGAAATGCCACACCCGATTTGACAATTATCATATAACCCACAGTCACCATTTAGACCCAACTTATGCACAGGGTAATTTGCCTAGGCAATGTAACTCTGCCACTATGTAAAAAAAAAATTTAATGTGGCTTAAAGAGATGGGCCATCCATCCAATATGAAAAATCCTCAACAACATGCCCTTCATAACAAATGATCGATAAACATGATTAAAACTTTGTGAAACCCAAGCTATCCATACTATACACAGTGCGGAGCCACCCAAAAAAAAATGATGCAATATTTCCATTTTACCAAACCAAACACACAGTCACTACAGTAGCTCAACTCGTTGTTGGGTCATCAAACCAACACAATATTACTTCGATTTATCCCAACTTTGATCAACTATGCTGCGCAATTTCAAGCTTAAACAATCAAATAATCATAAGGATATATTTCCCAAAGTCATCCGGTTCAATAATCATTCGACCCCAAGAGAAAACCACAATTACCACGACCATTATTATTTTGTAAACACACAACACGACATGAGAAACATCAAGAATTTTCACCAATGCTAGCTAAAAATTCAAATAATCATCAGTGAAAATACTAGTCACTGTGTAGCTACCAAACAACTCGCCACTGTCTTAAAAAATCAACAACCTAACAAGTTGTAGTAATGATGCATACCCATGCATCCAATCGAATCAGGGCAGAGGCCCTTTCCATTAACAAAACCAAGATATCAACATAAGGGGAGTAATTGTGTGCTTTGAAAGTGCAACTGGTAATGAAAGTTTTATCCTTATTATCATGGGAGAAGTAACCAAATGTCATAACAACACGATTGACATATGACCAACTGGGCGAGTCTGTTCTCAAAATAGTCGACAATTATACAACCATCCAACAAAAATCGAGTCGTAAAACAACAGGCCAGGCTAGTCTTCTTGAACAATTTCTAGACTGGAGGGACAAGGTTGTTCCATAGTCAACATGGGGAGAGCAGAGCCACTCCTTGTAATGGAAAAAACTCCAAGGCCACGGTGTATACAGGACGAACCACGACTCTTTCGTGGTCGGGAACAAATCCATGACATGGGCCATAACCGAAAGGTAGGGCTCTAGTTTGGCCCGACAAAGGTTATTTAACACACGCAGGGTATAACCCTCATGCTCTTCGGTCAGCAATCACAACACAAAGGTAAGAAAGGCCCTAGGAAGAACAAGAACCTCGTTTTGTGACCCTTGGTGGTGGAATCAACCAATGCTAAAGTGAAAAAAACATAATCACGCAGAAAACCTCCAATCATTAAACACATGAAATCCAGAGACTGGATTTAGTGACAGTGCATGAAGATAGCCATCCACTCAAGACAAACAAAAACCCTCCAACCAAAAGCAGTGATAATAAAGAGCGATAACCCAGGAAGACCAATAACCTCGACGAACTCAAAATTGTTATAGGATTTCCACTCTTCATTCGATCTTGGTTTGGTAGCCAGATAATGACAATGCCACTCACTAGACCATAAACTAAGTGAACAAGACGGCTCGTGATGAGACCTCTTGTCCTTTGACGCTAAATGCCAAAGGCCATGGCCCTGGTGTGGTAGCCATAGTGGTAATTTCACTTATGTTATTCTCTTATGATCGTGGTAGGTTGGCTCATGATGAGACCCCTATCCTTTGTGGGAGAAGTTTATTTTTTTAATTATTATTTCCTTTTTCTTTTTTTTTAGGCTTTATTAAGGGAGGCTCATCTACTCCTTAAGAGCGTGGGATGGCGTAAGAAGTGTAAGAATGCCAAGTAAAACTGTGCCTTAGACTCCTTATTATGATGTAAAGGAAAATTATCATTCAAGTATATGTATATATAGGGGAAAGAAACGAATTATGGTGGTTGAGGATTATGAACAATATTAAGATAATTCGGAGAAATCAATCCAAAAACAATTAGATAAGGTATGCTAGATAGTCAAAAAAAAGAAAATGACAAATCGTTACTATGATAATTAGAAATGATGCTGCTGAAAATTAGTTAGTGAAGTTCGTACCCAAAGGAGCGGCTAAACGTATCAGAAGGACGTGTTGTTGGTGAAAAATAGTTACTTCCAAAGGAAAGGAGACAACAACAGGAACAACTGCAAAAATGAACAACAATTGTTTCTTTTCGAATGAACAACTCCACTCGGAAATAAGGAATAACAATTGCGAAAAAGGGAACAGAGAATGTTACATTTGAATGAATGATACGACTTGCAAAATGGAACGACAGTTGTTCCGTTCAAATGAACGATACTACCCACAAAGGGAACAACAATTGCAACAAAGGGAACGACGGTTGTTCCATTCAAATGAATGACACTACCCGCAAAGGGAACAACAATAGCAACAAATGGAACAACAATTGTTCTGTTCAAATGAATGACACTACCCGCAAAGGGAACAACAATCGCAACAAAGGGAATGACAATTGTTACGTTCGAATGAACGACAATGATGATGTTCAAATTTTAACCAACCAAATAAGTAGTTGGAAACCTCCCACAGAAATTTTTGTTTTAGCGTATCTAGGATTGATTAGTCATCAACAAAATTCATTAAATTTTTATGGGTAGGTTTATTCAATGATCGAAGTATTGGATGGTTTGTTAGTGTCATGCATTCATTTTCTATTTACTACAGCTGCGCATTCTTTTAGTGTAGTCACCCAACATTTTGTTGCAGAACATGACATATTCATATCTTGTGTAAAACACGGTTTATATTCGATGGATTTTTCAAAGTGAGACATGAGAAATTTAATTTTGAATAAGGAACAGAAAAGAGTGCTAATTATATTCATTACAATCATCTTTTCGGGTTTTTGTTCTCCAAATATTTCTATAGTGACTTTCCTAGAAAAATAAAAACCTAAAAATTCAATCAAATCTTTAAACAAAACTATATACAATATGTACAATGCTGGAAAGACAACAATTTCATGGTACTGAAGCTATTGGGTTACCTCCCTAGCCAACTAAAATATGAACAGTAGGATCATTACTCACTTCTTGGAAAAATGATTCTTTTGAAAGCGGCTGATGGTAGAGTCGTAGTCGATGTCCATTTACCAGAAAAGGAGAACCAGACCCGTCAATGGTAACTAAAGTGATAGTTCCATTATAATGAACTTCATTGATTTCATATGGTCACATCCACCTCGTCTACAATTTCCCAGGAAAATCCTGAAATATGGAACCATAGAGAAGCGCCCAATCACCTTTCTGAAAGGATTTCTTCTTGAAATGCTTATCGTTCCAGCTAGCTCTTTGCTGTTGAATAACAACTTTGTGCTAAAGGGAGAACAAGTGTGCTTAATCTAACTTGTTGAGTTGTTGTAAGCATTGTGTGTGCTTCTATAAGATCCAGTCCAATTTCCTGGGCCATTCTTAGAGTCTTGATCTCAAATTCAATTGGAAAGATAGGGTCTTTGCCAAATACTAGGTTATAAGGAGAGTAGCCAGTAGTGTTACACCATGTTGTGCGATAGGCCCATAAGGCATTTGGAAGCTCGACTGCCCAATTTTTACAGTTTGTCGAAACTGTTTTTGTCAATATTGCCTCCAAGACTTTATTGGTACTTTCCACTTGTATGTTTTCCCGTGGGTGATATGGGGAGGTAACTCTGTGTTTAATGTGATAATTTCATAGAGTGGACGTGATTTTATGTGCTATAAATTGCGACCCTCTGTCAGTGATTACTTCCCTGGGTAATCCATAGCATACAAATATTTCAAAAAAAAACTTAATGACTACTTCCTCAGTTGCATTTGGCAAGGCTACTGCTTCTACCTACTTGGTCATATAGTCTATTGCAACTATTATATAATCTTTCTGGTTTGATTTTGGGTTTAAGGGGCCAAAAACATCCAGTGCCCAGCTTTCGAAAGGTTCTGCCACCACTTGTGCTTGTAGGGGAATGTCATCAACTTGGTGTGGTTGACCCATCCTTTGACAGTTGTCGTAGGCCTGGACATACCTCTTTTCATATTTGAATATTGAGGGACAATAGTTTCCCATTTGTAAAACCTTATGCCCAGTTTTGTAGTCTACAAAATATCCGCCACAGGGCTCGTTGTGACCTGCCTTTAATACATCAAAAATTTCATCGTCTCTAACACATATTCGGATCTGAAGATCAGACCTCGTGTGGAAAATATATCCACTAATCCAGGTGAACCGTGCACTGCGTTGAACGATTAGTTTCCTTTATCTTGATGATAGGTGTGCTGGTAATTTCCCAGCTTCCAGATAATTCACCACTTCAACGTACCAAGGAATCTTAATAGTGACAGTGTTCTTTTGGAAATTGGTCTTCAACTGTCAAGGAGTTATCTCTTTTGGGTACACGAGACAATAAATCTACAACAAGATTCTCTCTTCTCGACCGATCCTTAATGATGATGTTTAATTATTGCAATAGAAATAACCACCAAGTAACCCATCCATTAGTAATTGTTTTGTTGGCTAAATATTTGATAGCAGAATGGTCAGTATACAGAATAACTGGATAGCCTATTATATAGTGGTGAAATTTATTAATAGCATGTATAACGACTAAAAATTCTTTTTATGTTACTGTGTAATTTAATTCGGCAGGAGTAACATGTTTGCTAATAAAATAAATAGAATAAGGTTTCTTGTCTTCTTTCTGTCCAAGGACAAAGCCTATAGCGATATCTGATGCATCTGAAGAGATGTGAAATGGTAATTTCCAGTTCGGTCCTCTTAGCACCAGTGTGGTTGAAACTAACCTTTTGAGTTATGTAAATGCAACATCACACTTATCAGAACACTGAAATTCCACATTACCAGTTAAAGCATGTAAAGGTGAAGCTATTCTTGAAAATATTTCTATGAATCTGCGATAATATCCTTCACAGCCAAGGAAACTACGTAACTCAGTCTGTGTACGCGGTGTAGGCAGATTAAGGATTACCTCTATTTTTGCTGGATCTACCTTGATTCCATATGTAGAAACATAGTGTCCTAGTACCACACCTTCATTCATCATCATATGGAATTTATCGTGACTCAAACATATCCTGGTACCAATGCATCATTCCAGTACCTTCTCCAGATTTCTTAAAGCTTGATCAAAGTCTGTGCCATAAGGGGTAAAATCACCAATGTAAACTTCAAGTCCTTCATTAATTAAATCAGAAAATATGCTTAAAATAGCTCTCTAGAATGTAGTTGGAGCATTACATAATCCAAAGGGAAGCACTTGATATGAAAAGGTACCCCAAGGGCATGTAAATGTAGTTTTATCCTAGTCTTTTGAAACAATATAAATCTGATTATAACCACTGAAACCATCTAGGAAGGAGAAAAATTGCTTCCCTGCTAAAGTATCAAGGAAATGATCAATAAAAGGTAAGGGAAAGTGGTCCTTCTAGGTAGCTTTATTGGTTTCTCTGTAGTCTACACAAATTCTCCACTTCCCATTATTCTTAGGGACAATTACTAGTGGAGAGACCCACCGACTATCTAAAATAGGATATATGAAATCTACATCCAACAGTTTCTATAATTCTTCTTTAACAACGTCCCTGAGATGAGGATTCAATCTTCATTGAGGTTATTGGATGGGTCAGGAATATTTTTCAATATAGATATGATCTATACAGAGTTGGGGATCAATGTTGTTCATGTCAGGATACTCCCAAGCAAAAGCCTGTTGATATTTAGAAAGGATCTGAATCAATTTTTGTTGTTGTTGCTCATTCAAATTGGCATTAATGTTCAAAAATCTCCCTGGTGTGATTTCAACTGAAATGTTTTTATGGAAAACAGTAGTGGGAATCTGTTGCTCCATCAATTCTTCCAAAGGATCTCCCTGTGCTTCATTATCTAAAACAAATTTTAGAATTTGACAAGTTGGGTTGCCTATAGAGGTTGGGTTGTTAATGAATCTATTGATCACATCATCTTCCAGTTTGTTTTTGAGCCCAAGATCTTCTTCCAGTCTGAGAGGAGATCGTAGGTTTTCTTCTGTATATCTAGGTGGTTACAACTGCTGATGTATGACAGGTAGACTTGGTTTAGCTGGAGGATACAAGATAAGGTTCTGTGTAGCACTTCCTCTAGAAATTTTCATGTTGCTTGTGAGACATCTGATGTATGCATTTTTTGTTGCTAGCCATGGTTGTCCCAATATCAATGGGTTTCCATCGAGTCTACTTCTTGGGTTGATAACTAGGAAAACAACTGGGTATTCCCAAGAGTTGACCGATATTGCTATGTCTTGTAACATGTCGACTCGTTTAACCACCGATTTATCAGCCAATTCTAACATAGTTGAAGTAGGTTTGAAGGAGGTTATACCCAGGACATTATAGGTCTCGATGGTCATAATATTGATGGTTTCCCCCAAATCCACCAGTGTATTTGGAAAAAAAAAAATTGTATCTGAACTGTTACCACAGGATTCCCTGGGCCTGTGTATTTTCCTGTCTCCTTCTTTCCTAGAATAATATCGGACAAAGTTCCTACTAGATGAACAGTTGATGGATTTTTGGTTTTCCTTACAGGATTCTTCCCACATAATTCTTTAATTGGTTTTGCATAAACAAGAATATCTTGCAAAGCCTATAGGAGTGGGATTTTAACACAGATTCTTTAGTTCCCCGAAAATATCAAAGTTAGGATATACAACTGGTTTTTCTATCATTAGCCTCTCGAGAATCAGGGGGGTGGGGGAGGAATTACATAGTCATCAGTATTTTGTTACTCGACTGTGTTTTCCCCTTGCTCTACTTCTTCTGTTATGACCACAGTCGATGGTTTTATTGTTGGTTGGATATCATTCTCATTATCCTATTTTTGACAAACATTGCTTTCCTCAGGAGAAATTACATGCCTTGATCTCAATTGTAGTTCGTTGTACCTTACAGAGTTGGTTTCACCCTCCAAATTCTCGACAATTTGCACGAGTTGGACTGGTATGTTATTAGGATTTGGGTTGGGTTGAGATGGTAATTGAGGGTGCATTTGAGGTTGAGGTTTCTAGGGTAATTGAAGTGGATCTTGTAAAGTGGGCAGATCTTGAGGAGCCATTCCCATGGGTTGATTGGTCAGTCCCATGCGGTACTGACAATTTTGATTCCAATTGGGGGCTTGGGAAGTTGTGTTGGTCCACTGTGAAGGATATGAGTTATTATTTGAATTCTTCCAATATGGGGTAGGTTATTGCAAGTTAGGCCAAGTAGGATTAGCAACTGGTTGATTTGTCCAGGGTGCAGTAGGATATGGTTGGGACTGCAAGGTGGGGTTAGCAAATGGTTGGCTCTTCCATGTGTTTCCATAATTACGTTGTTGATTATACTATCCATAAAATAAAGAATAAGGATCTTGTAGTGTACCTGGGGGATGATCCGACCATTGGCGACACTGAGACATTAAATATACCGGTTTTGTTTCCTCTTCTACTTATTTAAAGACAACTTTTAGTCCTGGTAGTGATGGGAATTGCTCTGTCGCATGGTCTTTGTCACATATGGTGCAATTCTGAACCACATCCAAGGGACACTCCCTCGAACCATGTTTCCTTCTACATCATGGACAAAATATGGCCAATGATTGCTCTGCTTCTTCTTATTTCTGTTTAACCTATAGAACATCCAATTGTGTAGTAAGAGTACTCAAATGTCCATTTGAAAATTTTCTAAAATATTACCAAATTTTGCTCGGGTGACACTCCTGCTGGTAATGTTACTACTTTTGGTGATAGGAGCCCATATTCACGATCTAGTTTGTGTACTTCCATGTGAAAACGTGATGCACAATTGGACAATGTCATCATAAGTTTCTTGATAAATATAACCTTTTCCCATTAAATTCAATGTTTCTACCGATTCATCCTTCATACCTTTTATTAGAGTGGATTTAATTACCTCACATGGTAGTGTACCATAAGGTGATCTCTGCAAGTCATTTTAAATATTTCATCCTTCAAATCCCTGATTCTACAATAATCTTGATATTTCGTAAGGAAGGCTTGTTTCATTTTATTCCATGAATTTATAGTTCCTCCTCCTAGTCCCATGAACCATCGTAAAGTTGATCCCTTCAAGGTGGAAGGAAATAGTTTCAGTTTATGGGGTTCATAGGTGTATTCATATCCTCTACAAAGGACATCAAACTCGAATAAGAATGCGTCAGGGTCCTCTGATATCAATCCATGGAAGTTTGGAAGATTCTGTAGTGGAATGGATTTCATTGGGGCATTATAAACTGGATCAAATATAGGATATTCCAATGTGGAAGTTTGGTTTCGCGGTTGATTTGGCTATGCCATTTGGTATAATATGTGTCAATATCCTTTAGGGATTTCTTGGTCTGGATGTTCTATTTGGGGTGGTTGATTACTTGGTCCCTTAGGAGATTTAATTGTGCTACCTATATCTGAGATTTCAGGTATTCCTTCTCCTATCAGGATCACGGGAGATCCAGGCTCAAGTGCTGGTGAATTTTCCTCAGCAATTCCACTAGTCTCCCCTTCTCCTTCTTTCAAATTACAAGAATTTTCCTCGTCTAAAGGACTGGAAAGTGGAGTATGTGTATTTTGAAAACTTTGTTCAACCCCTTCAGTTCCACTATGAACCTCAGCATGAGTTGTAGTTGGTGAATTCGTTTCTTGATGGATTCAGGTGGATCCTTTTCGAGGTCCAATCGAGGCTTGAGATTCAACTTTTTGGATAATTTCATCTATGAAAGTTCTCCTTGCAGGGGGCACCGGGCCCTGGGATTTTGTAGTTTTTTGGGGGGGTTTTAATTTTTCAGGTTCTTTCTTCTTATTCATACACACTAATACAAATTCTATGCACCTATATAAACTCTATGCATTAGCTGAAAGTAGGGGTTGGCATAATCATTTTACTTGTTGCCTACGTAGGTTCTTACCTTCTGCTTTCAATACCTCATCCTTTAGAGACGCAACCTATGTTATATTGACATTCTCCCGGGAAACGACGCCAAAATGTTGGGCTCTAAAGATGTCCTAAAAACAACCTTAGTATGACATTAATTTATTAGCCGAGGATTTGTCTTCTCTTTCAAGAATGTCAGCAAAGTCTATGCAGATAGTCGCAGAGGTTTAAATCGTGTAGATAATTTAGTTAAAGAAAATCTGAGTCTATCTAGTTTACTGCAATAATAAAATCTTCATGCATTAATTAAAAACTCTAAAACTAATAACTCACTTAACATAATTGTGATCTGATCAATAAAACACCATGAATCAAAGCTTCAATCAACTTACTAGATTCATTTATCTAAGGAACGATAATTTAATCTGCAAAAACACTTAATGAATCAATCTCTCAATGGTTAATTAACCTCCTGGAAAAAGAACATTGATCTACTGCATATTTAAGAAAGAACAACAAATGTGAATTAAGAAAAAGGAACAACAAATGTGAATTAAGAGAAAGGAACAACAAATGTGAACTTAATAAAAGAAACAACGTATGTGAAAATGAAAGACATTCTCAAACGCTAAACTAACAACAATTGGAAATGGAACAACAATCGACAATATTGAAATGAAACATCTATCCTCTATAATTGAACAACATAACCAATTCATAAAATAATCAACACACTCACGAATTTATCTTAACTGTTGCAAGGGAATTCAAATCATAGAACTAAAACAAAATTTATACGATTACAGATGAGACAGTAACTCCTTGCGACTGGGCCCACAGTCTTCAGAAGGTACTGCTACGAAAAACTCAGTATGTAAAGATGCTCAAAATTCTTGAAGCTTTCATTAATTCCATAACCGGTGAATCATTTATAATGGGATTGCTTGCACATAATGTCAACAATCAAGAGATCTAAATGGTTGGATATCTCTCTATTGTTCACTATCATTTCTATATTACAATGAAATAAGTAAATTAAGCTATCATGAGGATTGACATATCCTCAGGATTGGTTTTACTATTTATGAGGATTACAAAATAAAGAGTCAATCTTCTTTAAAAATGTTTTGTGCCTGATTTATTCAATCTTTAATGACCTGTGCATCTTCATGATCTCCTTAACCATCTTGAGTTAACAACAATCATCCATTTCTGCAATGAAATCAAAAAATTCAAACCAAAGTTCATAAAATATCTAATATCACTCAATAATATTTCCTAACGACTTTTTAATCATTTTCTTTCCTAATTGGTTCGAATTAATAGAAAATTCAATCAAGAATGTATCATAAACCATAGAAATAAGGAGAATATTTATACCTTTTTCTCAACTCAACACCCTCTAATATTGCTAAGACCATGAGTAAAACAAATTATAATGGTGCACAAAAAGCAGTAATAAATGAAGCACTTTCTAGGAAACATACAAGTCCTTAACACCTCCAATTCTCCTAACTTTTGATATTTTCAATCAGAACACCCATAATAGTTTAGCTGATTCTGGAGCCTCTTCAAATGTGATGCCATATTATGTGTGTGATAAAAAATTTAAGCCCTAAACAAAGCCCCACACAAAGCCCCGTGTTATGCACAAACCCCTTTATTAAGACATGTACGTTGAATTATTACATTTCTAGTGTTATATTTGTATGTCAGTTAGAACCCTTCATTGCACTCTTTCATTTTAATTTTACCCTTTGTCTCCTACATATATAACAAGGAGACTTAGTTTTAGGATCATATTTTCTCATCTCATATTGTATTATGAATTTGATATATTGTAAAATTAGGTTTCCCCCTCGAAGTGGACTGTAATCATTGGATTTTTATCATTTTTAAGGTGTTGGATCATAACATCTAGTATCAGAGCATCGATCTTAGGGTTTTTCTTCTCCAATCATGTCGTCTTATAATTTTTTCTATAACTCTTTTTATGGGACGGATAGTGAAACATGAATTTTATTTATAAGACATATCGATGTATATCTGGTAAAATTTTTAGCTTTTGGGTCATTATACTTTCATAAATATACTCTATGGAAGATAAAGTTTTTGACTAGTCCTATAACTAGTCTCAAACATGTGTTCCAAGTAAAATAATCATATCTTCTTCAAAGGAAACCAAATTATTTGAGACCTATTACATTTTAAATAGGACATTCCAAAGTATTTATGGTAGAAAATTGAAAATATGGTATCAAATATTGGACAGGTGGCATTCTGTACAAGTCCGCTCTCTCGGAAAGGAAAAAAATTAGAAAGGCTTGGGAAAGTTACCCTAATTTTCACTTGACACATCCAATTTTGGTCAAACCTATGGAATTGAAAATAATACATTTCAAATTACTACAGGTCGAAATTTCATACTTACAAGGGCCAAAATTTCAGAAATACATCATAAGGAAGGTTTGCTAGGTGGACAAACTCCAAATTAAGGGCTTAAAAGGTACGTAACTTACAATTGGCATAAATTTTTATTGGAAGATTTGTTTTTGGCAATTCAAAATTTGTAATAAAGAGGAAAAAGAGGAGAGTTATTATTTTCTTACATGGTTCCCAAGGCTCCTCCAAAATTTACTTCACCCGCTAAACCTCCAGAAAGTTCAACCATAACTCAAGATGAAATTGATGAGATTTATAGCCAGATGGAAAAGAGGATCACTGAAAATAGGGAACAAATGGCACATAATATGGATGAGACTATGAAAATAAATATGGATGAAATGGAAAACAAAATGGATAAGAAGATGAATGAGAATAAGAATGAGATGAAAAACATATGAATTACATGGAAAATAAGATAAATAAGAAGATGGATGACATGAAAAATAAGATGGATGAAAATATACAAAATTCCATGAAGAAATTACAAAATTCCTTGTCTTCCATGATTTTTCATGCTCTATATGATAGAGTCTCTAAAGAAGGTATCAAAATTCAAGGAACTCAATAAAATAAAGGTAGTATTCTGATTGAACAACCTATCGATAATAAGTAATTTTCTAGTGGATTTAACTTTAACAGTGGAGTTAATTATGATGGGGGTCCTAACTTCAAATTTCCCAAGATTGAATTAAATAAGTTTGATGGTACAAAGGTATTTACCTAGGTGACCCAAATGGAAAAATACTTTGAACTTTGAGATAAAACCATATCAGTGGTATCAATGGGTAGTGTTGATGAGGATGAATTCACCATGCAACAATAAGAGGTTATCCCCGGTGCACATCCAAATTAGACTATGAACCATTTGGTTTATAAGACCCATCCAGAATTTGGCCCGACTTCGATTGTTGGTTATGAGGGTGAAAATGGATGGTTATGCAATGCAAAGATATAGATGAAGACTATGTATGAAAATAAATATAATCTACTACTAATCTATCCTATGCTATCCTAGGTAGGAGAAAACTATAGTGACCAAATAAGTTGTAAACGAAATTAAACTCTACCAGGAACCCCACATAGATAGTTGAAATGAAGGTTCAAAGTTAGAAACATGAGAACACATACATATAACCAGAAAATTCTAAATTAAATTTCTACATACATTAAAAACTCATGAGCTCAGGACTTAAATATATAATAAAGATTAACAATATTGTAACATGACATTGTGTGCATCATATTAGTATATCAACAAAAATTGTTCTTATAGTCCATGTGATAAAAATACATTCTACTTGAAGAAGTTCACAAAAAAATCATCCACACACACAAGTTCTCTCTTTCGAAAACTGGCCTTGAGGGCTTCTCAATATTCATCAACATAATAGATGTCCTTGAATTAGTTCTTGAGTTTATACAAGCTTGAAGAGCCCTTAAAAAATGGGTCTCTTCTTTTATTTATACTCATTTTCCTAACTATTTTGTGACTCTTTGTATTCCCCTGAAGAAGCTATTACAAAATTGTTCATCTCCCCTCTTCTTAATGACAAGTGTACAAAGAAAAGACAAAATTGGGAGTAGTTCAGAAAAGGAAAAATAATGAGCAGGTAATAGGAATTTCGAATTTGTTATTTTTTCCTTTTATGGGTTCTTGTCCCAGAGATATGCTACCTAGATTTCCATCTGATCATGCAAAGAAACAATTCTATGGTATGCAAGTTATTCTATGGTGGTCACGTGCATTTCCATGTGGTCTTTGAGGGTATGCATATCTTTCGATAATATAGTCATGAATTCTTGAACCATAGTATGGACCTTTGTCAGTTGAATGAGGTGTTTTTATATGAGTTTTGTTGTTACTGTGGTGGTTTTCTAGGTGACTCCTCATTTGTGACTTGTGCTATCTTGTACCTTGTCGACCAGTTCCTCCATTATAAGACTTTTTCCAAGCTCCTCTAGCTGGTGAAGTTAGCACAACTTGAGTAGTTATTGCACTACTTTGTGTATGCATAAATAGATTGCTATTGAGCTTCTCATTTCTTTTTTTTTTCCTTTTGTCCTAGTTGTTGGTAGAATTATAGTGCATAGGTGTCGATTTTTATTTCCCTGGGTGAGGGGCGATATAGATATGTAAATGCATCTAGGTTCTCTTCAATCCATGTATCAATGTTGTTCATGCCTTCCTGGATAATATTGATTTGAGTGAGATTGGTTTACACAAGGCTATGTTGGTTTATGCTAATAGTAGCTAAGTCCTGGCACATGTGCAGGTGAGCGCACATATCGATAAGGGATTCTTCGAGCTTATTCCTAAATTTTTTTGTGTTTTCCTTGAAAATATGGAGGACTCCCTTGTCGATATTTACCTACTGAATATTCTCCTCAAGCTCCCTAATCCTTGCTTCTTTTACCAAATTTTGTTGGTGAAAATTTTGGACGTTATCCTCTATGGCATTCCAAAAAGAAGATCCAAATGAGGCTATGGCTACTAGATCCTTGCTTATGTGTTATGTTACGGGGATCTATGTAATGACTGAAATTGGGTTCCCCCTTGTTACATGTACCTTCTTCTCTTGTTCGTGTACAATTTTGCATAATGATTTGTCGTATATGAACTTCCTCAGGTTGGGTACATCATTTTGTCTAAATGGAATACCGAGTTTGTCACTTCTTTCACTACTATATTTCTATCTTCTTCTCATGATTTATTCTCATCCGCAATACTTCCTATGTGCTTGCCTCATCTTTTGAAGGTGAACTTGTTGTAATTTCTTGCACTGTGATGTATCTCCTCTTCGTCCCAAACTTCTGTTGTGTATTCCCAAGGAAATCCTACCTTATTGAAATGTTCTTTTATGAATCCCTTTGGTTCATGTCTCTTGAACCTATCCTCTCCAAAATGATATGAGAGTAGGGTGTTTACTTCTTCCTATGCTTTCTTGGTGTTAAAAAATGAGTAGACACCAATGTATAGTGGGAGTGGTGGGTGTATTTCCTTCTTACCTCGGTATAACATTTCTCATACTATATGGATCATTGCTTGATATGCCACCTCTTGGATGTTGGGTATGTGTTATATTCTTTGAACGAGTAGTAGTTTGAGGGGGGTGGGGGGCACCAAGCCCCCCTTGGGGGGTGAAATCCCCCTACGCAGGGATTCAAGGGAAATGCCCTAGAGAATTTTTTGTTCCTCGAAAAACGTGTCACAATGTTTCCTCATTTTTTGTTTCCTCGATTTTAGTGTCCATTATTGGGTGTGTTTTCGACACATGTTTTTTTTGTCGATGGTTTTCTATTTACGGTTAAGGAATTAGGGTTGTTGACTAATCCAGGTCATTGGGTTAGGGTTTTGGATGCCGTTGGCTCCTATATGTATATTGTATTGTAAACAATGTAGCACTATGAATGAATATAGAATATGTTGGTTTTCCCAGTTTGGGTTTCCAGGGGAAAAATCTTTGTGTAATGTTTGTATTTTCCATTATATATTTTCTTTTCTTTTACTAAAAATATGTTTGCAATAAATATTGTACAAGGTTAAATCTACATTGGAGTACTAACTTGTGTGGTATAAATCGAGGGAGGATATGGGGGACTTTCATGGCATCGTACACCCTGATATAAGTACTATGTTCCATAAGGTACCGATCCACAATCCTTTTTATGACAACTATCATTTTTTCAGTCATACATGGGGATAGTGTGAAAATTTTGAACTCATACGGGGCAGCCAAAAAGTGCTCACAAATATTTTGGTATTATGTCTTGTACTTGTGTTCCTAGAGCACTTTGTAGTATATGTGAATGGCTTCGTCTGATGGTTTCCACTTCCACCCCATATTTGGATATTGGTGGGATATGCATATGATGTCGAATAGGTATGAAGACATGTGGGAACTTGGGAAAGTTCCTAGCTTATCTTATACAACTACAGCGATGGATTCTGTCAGGTTGGATGACAATATTTCATCCTGGTTAAATTATAATACTTCTTCTGTCCAATAATAAATTAGTGGCATGTATGACAGAGAGAAATGGGAGGAATATTTCTCCCTATATAGCATGCATAGCATGACTACTATGTATTGATAAGGCCTACTTAGTGTATTCGTAGGGTACGCTCCATTGGGTCTAAGTTTGAATTGTTTGTCTGGCATGTAACACCTAGGGAATAACTCCTTGGTCATGTATTCAAAATCATTGAGAAGTTAGTTGTCCATATTCTTAGTCCCTTTATCGAGATGATAACATTTTTCTAAGTATTTGTGCTGAAATGATGCTATGGGTTCCCTTCTAGAGTTACAAACATATATGTTCCCCAAATATATGTGCTTCGATATCCATGTGATGGCATCAGTGCAAGGTAACACATCATCATGCATTGCTAGTCTAAATATCCCAGATCTACTAATGTTCTTGAATATTTTCAATACATCTTGGTCTCTGACATCAATGGATAACTTCTTCTTTTTAAACATTTGATACACATTTCCCCATATGAGTGCATCTCCTTCCTTTTCTAGGAGTCCAGAGGTATCACCATACATGGCCCCATGAGTGTGTTAGAATATAATGGAAGTGCTTGTTTTACCATTGACAATATCTCTATTGTCACCCAACCATAGGCCAAAGCCACCCTCCGAGCACCTTAACCTTGACAGAGAATCACTCCAGAAGAAAACCCTAGGCTAGATAGCCAAACAAAGGGTAGCGCACCTTTCCCCAAGGATAGTGCACCAACAAGAGATGATCAGATGTTCCAAACCCTAGCCAAGAGATAGTCCAAGACAAACATGATCTGCTAGTTGCAGTAGCTACAATGGCAAATCTCCTCAAACCTACGCACAAGACTGGGCACTGTAGTGCGCACAAGTTGTTGCTCTGCAATTTTGAGACTTCCTGCCAAAATGAGAAATGGCCTCCTGTATTTATACTAATTCTGGCTAACTGCCTCGGCCGAATTCTCATTCTGTCTATCTATATGTTCAATATATATTATTATTTCTATCTGACTTCTTCTCTTGGAGGCTAATAACCTAATATAAATTATCTTCTTGAGCAAACAAGTCCTCTAGGGTTATTAGCCAACTCATTAGGGTTTCTTCTTGCTTCCCGGAGTATTCTATATTCATCAAGTTTACACATGGAGGTAAATACCTCCCACAACTACCATAATATCAACACTCCCTCCTAGTTAGGGAGGTATTACAGGTAATGGTCTTGAGCACAAAACCATACCATTCACCCGGTAGCATCAACATAGTTGTATAGACTATATCATGACTAGATCATGAGCACCATCATCATCATCAGTGTCATCAGCTGCATCATTTATTGAAACCATACTCTATATAAGTAATCAGACATGATGATCACTCCACAGAGTGATACAAGAGCCATTCTTCTAATCTAGAAGAGTAAATGTTCTGAACCATTTTTCGTCTGGGAAATCTCTGTCCTTTGATTATCCATCCAATACTGTTGATAGTCTTCAAGGCAATCGAAACAAAATACAACATAACTGTGTATATCCATAGTAGTACATAACTACAATCCAGTGGTACACTACCACACCAAGTAACACACAAGTACTTTATCAGCAACGTATAGTCATGAACAGTGGAACACATCCACCATAGTAGTATACATCTACTGTCATATAGTCTTCATAACAATCATCTGATATCAACCTGCAAAGAAACAATGTTATGATATAAACTGAATCATCTGAGCCAATCTTTCACTCACATCTGTGAGATCTGAAAGAATATTTTCCCTCAGATTAGAACAATGAGATATATGGACTATTCTTCTCAAGCAAGGAAGAATAACTGTCCTATTTTCTGAACCTGGACCATTCCCCACCTTGGGCCATTCTTCCTACAATAATCAAATTGCACCCTAGAGAGAATGTATAAACCCTAAGGAATGTATGTCCCTGATTGTTGAGCCTGGACCATTCCCCACTTTGGGCCATTCTTCCTACACTAATCAAAGTGCACCTTGGAGAGAATGTATAAACCCTAAGGAATGACTATCTGGACCATTTCCTCTGTTAACCACAAGAGGAAAAGATTGTCCTGCATCAACCTCCAAAATAGACCATTCCTCATGTTTAACCACAATGATAAATTGTTGTCC
>WSFP011399422.1:0-26742 GCA_009831015.1 Picea engelmannii
CCGAAGGAACACATGTTGGTTCATGGACAAACTATCCATCGGGTAACATTGAACATTTACGCCAATCTCAACACTCCAAACATTTGTGTTCGGCTCCCTTTTCCTCCTTCTCAAACCCTAAAGAGGAGCCCGTCAAGCCATAGAAAAACACTATAAATATACATTCCAAGTCACTTGACACTCCATGCATTTGTGTTCGGCTCCCTTTTCCTCCTTCTCAAACCCTAAAGAGGAGCCCGTCAAACCCTAGAAAAACACTATAAAGAGGAGCATTCCAAGTCATTTGTGGTTTAGCATTTTGGTGAGATATATGTTGCAGAGGCTGTCGTTTTTTATATTGCTAGCATAAGTCTTCTTTTGTTTTCTGTATCTAGGCAGGCTGAGATGACCTGAAACTAAATGCAGGCGACGAAAGATGTGGCGATGTACCCGAGTAGGGTATGAAAAGCGTTATAATTGTTGACAGTCTGTTCTGATTGTTTTATGATTAAAGAATCATGACTCCTTATTAATTAATCTTCGATTTAATTTCTGTGCATGCTAAAATGGAGTGAAATTTAGGTTCAATCTGTAAGATTTGCAGGCATGAATGATGAATTGCATGTGATGAAAATCGCTATAATGGGTAATTTGCGGCTGAATACCGTGATGCCACACCTTGGAGACCTGGTGCCATAATTCGTTCATTCATTTGCAGGCATCTCTTTCATCGTTAATGTGTTGTTTTTTCCTATTCTTCTGTGAAGTGTCTTCTGTTGTTGTTGGGTTTATGTGCATTCATGGCTGCTGGAGGAGTGAAATGACGAGCATTTGAATCCCTATTGGTTTGAGTGCTGAGATGATGGCATTATCAGGTATTAGATCTATCTGATCACTTTGCACTCCCAGCTCTCTATACGTATTATTGTGAGTATAGTTTTACGAGAGTTTTTTCAAATTTTGTAAGAATTTTCTCTCGTTGAATGTTTTTCTTTCAACGAAAGAATTTCAGGAGCTTTTTTGTCATGAATAATTATATAACTGCTAGGTTACTACTGGTTTTAGCCAGAGAGCAGTTTGTTCACAGCACCCCAGAATCAAAAGTTTTAATTTTATTAAAACTCTTGGAAACTGCCATAATTCTTTCCATCTGGCTGAAAATAGGCTGTTGTATTTTCATTTCTATAGAGCCTGTGTTTTGTTAGTTTTAATTTGTATCCCATTTTTATATATTTTGGAATCTCTAGTTTCTTGTTCACTATTTTGGAAAAGTTCTTTGCTGACGCATGAAGAGGTTCTTTACTTTCTGTATCCCACCCACCTCTAAAAACAGGTTTGACTGTTTTCTCATTTCCATAGTTTCTATGTTTTTGTTAGGTTTAATTTCTATCTCGTTTTCATATATTCTGGACTCCAGTTTCTGGGTTACGCTTGAAGAGCTTCTTTCTTTCTGTTCCCACCTGTAATTCTATGCAAGCCCGCTGACAATTTTTGAGGGATTAAACTCCTACACTGAGGTTAAATAAACTGGCTAATAATACCTCTTGAGTGAGATACTCTTACTAGTATCGAGACTTGTTTTTGGAAACTTCTGCAAATAACCTTTACAGAATAAATGCTTCATTATATTGAAATACAACCTTTACATAATAAATGCTTTTCATTGTATTGAAATACAAATGAATAGAGTGACAAATCCAGTGTCGATCCTTCCAAAGCAATGAGGGCACATTAGGCCTCCGTACATCCATTCTTTACATGCAAAGATTAATAAGGCAATGTTGTATGTTATGTCCATGACTCATTTTGGAGGTTCATTCTTAGCTTGCGGTGTTTTCGGAGTTTCTTGCAATTGGTTAGAAATGTTAGCCTATAACCAATTTTTAATGTCTCAATCTTCTCCAGAGGGTATGAAATATGAAATCCATGTAGGAGAATTGATTCTATCATAGCACACAGGGTATGACATATGAAATTCAGGTAGGAGAATTGATTCTATCATAGCCATTTTTGGTTATGTAGTAGTTTTTGATTTTATGGAATAGCAAAAAGGCACTTTGGAAATAAGTATTTGTAATATTTTGTTGGATTATGGGGCTTTGGATAGGAGCATTTTTATTTTGGTTTTTATTGGATTATGGGTTGGGCTTTGGATAGGAGCATTTTTTATTTTGGTTTTTATTGGATTATAAGTTTGCTTTTTCTATTTTGGTATTTTGTTGGATTATGGGGATATTTGGAAAGGAGCATTTTTTTTTATTCTGGCAGAATTTATTTTGATATTTTGTTGGATTATGGGGATTTGGAAAGGAGCACTTTTTTATTTTGGTAGAATTTCTTTATCATATATATGAATGATTTTTAATTTTTTTTCAAGAGAGTTTGTGGGATTTGAATATATTTTTTATTTTGGTTTTTATTGGATTGTGGGTTTTGGATAGGAGCTTTCTCTATTTTGGTATTTTGTTGGATTATGGGGATTTGGTTTAATATTTTGTTGGATTAATGGGGATTTGGAAAGGAGCATTTTCTTTTATTTTGGTATTTTGTTGGATTATTGGGATTTGGAAAGGAGCATTTTTTTTTTTTTTTGGTAGAATTTCTTTATCATATATATGAATGATTTTTAAATTTTTTTCAAGAGAACTTTTGTGGGATTTGAATATTTAGATGGAGGATGACTTTGTGAGATATGTGATCAATGACATGCTTTGGGTAGATGGTTCAACTAATTGAGTTAATCGTTGTTGCTAAAATTATTTATATATATATGGAAAACTTTGGTAACTTTGATCTACTCAATTAGACTTGAAATTATGATCTATGTTTATGGACTTCAAATATTTAGATGGAGAGGATGATTTTGTTAGATATTTGATCAATAACATGCTTTGGGTAGATGGTTCAATTAATTGAGTTAATCTTTGTTGCTAAAATAATATATATATATATATATATATATATATTGAAGGAAAACTTTGGTAACTTTGATGTATTCGATTAGACTTGAACTTATGATCTATGTTTATGTTAGTTGAGCCACTCCATATATAAAATATATATATGGAGCTTAAATGGTTATGGAGTTGAGCCACTCCATATATAAAATATATATATATATGGAGCTTAAAATAGAGATGGAGGACATATGGTTTATGTGTAGGTTTTAGTGGAACAAAGTAGGTGGGTTGGTCAAGATAAGTACCCCTGTGTATAGAAATTCTAAAGGGTAGTATTGTAGAGACCAATGATATCAGTAATGTGTCATCAATACCTTATCAAGTCATTTGATATGCACAAATAGTAAGGACAATGATAATGATGATAAGGTTTGGAACTTACATTGAAATGAAAAGCAATGTAAGGTGGAAGGTTTGGACAATAATATCACTAATGTGTTGTCAATAATGCTATCTCTAATGTGTTGCTCATACCTTCTTAAGTTATTTGATATGCACAAATAGTAAGGACAATGATAATGATGATAAGGTTTGGAGCTTACATTGAAATGAGAAGCAATATAAGGTGGAAGGTTTGGACAATAATGGTAGAAGAAGGGAACATCAAATCCCTATTCCTTTCATGCCAAACAATGATTCCACCAAGTTATTGAAGGAGGTGGTGGACTTTGGGTTGAAAATGATGCAAGGAAGATAGAATCAAGTGCAAAGGCTAAACCTAAAATTCAAGGAATGGCTAGGGAAGTCCTTAGTTGGGAAGAAACTTTTCAAAATGTGGTAATAAGTCTAGATGGAAAAAGAGGGAGGAATTGAGTGCTTAAAGTGGATAAAATGAAGTTGATAATGGGTCAAGATGTTGTAATGGAGAAGTATGGGGTTGGTGGGGAAGTACCATGGGAGATTGATCTTAGAGAAATCTATGGGCATGTGAATCATAAAGGTTTGGAGGTAACAACTAAGTTATGCCCTAATTGATCATCTCCTGGCTTGGGGTGGATAACATTTGCTTCATTATGCTTAAGGACAATGGAATGATTTTGAGGGGGAATTGGTATTGGGATAGCTCAATATTATTGCTCAAGTATTGGACTTCATTTTCTAACTCCATGAGAGAAAGTAGTCATTGAGGGTTAATCTTCACTCACTTTGCTTGGACTTGTGGTTAGAAAGGGTTCTCACCTTGATTGGTAATAAACTGGGTAGGATGATGGATATTGTTTAGAAGAGGAGGTTGTTGCACAAAACTTTCATGGAAAAATGTGTGGAAATGAATCTAGGTGATGCATTGTCATATGGCATCAATTATTAGATTGGAAATAGGTATGCATTGTCATATGGCATCAATTTTTAGATTGGGAATAGGTCATATAGATAGGGGATTGATTATCTAAAAAATTCTTTTGGATGCTCCATCTACCACTTCCATGGGCATCTTAGGAGAACTTGTACAAAGAAGGAAACTCCAAATGAGGAGAAAAGAAGGAACAAGATGAATGAGGGAGTCAATGGTAGGACAACATCTCAACACCCAAAACATAGGTAGTCACTCCAAGGGGGTTTAGAGGTAAGTATTTAGAAACTAGTATAGAATAACCTTCATCATTTCTTCTAGATAAAATATGTAGGGAATGCAAGATAAGAATTGTGCGAAAAAAGTCTTTAAGCCATATTCAATACATTGTTGATCAACATTAGTATATACACACCCATCCTTAGTTTTTTTTCTCCTTGAATTTACTTTACTTAGTCATTTTTCCCTTTCAAATGTGGGTTGTGGATCTTGTTAGTATCAAATTCTTAGGTCTACAAACCTGTAAGCTCGTGTATCTATACTTAATCATTTTTTTCTCTTTTGGAATTCCAACACTTAGTCATTTTTCAAGCGATGTGGAAGTTTCATTGTGGGAAACCAACATATTTATGTCCCACAAATCCCTTATGTCGCATGTCCCACATTTGCGCAACACTCAAAATGACCCATCTATCTCCATGTCTCCCAAATTGCACCCTTTACCTTTTTCATACTTGGTCATTTCTTTGAATGTATATGTAGGACACTCATCTCTTTCACTTATTTTATTTTTTTCATTCATGCTTGTGTCCCACAACCCGCAGTCCTATGTTCTACAAAATAACCCTTCCACTTTAGCAATCCGCATAATGACCTTTTCCTATATTCATCTTACAATCTCGCATTCACCATATTGTACTCTCCATTCATCTTTTTGTACTTCTGCACTTAATCATTTTCCATCTTTCACAACATCGCATCAACATTTGTTGTAAAGTTCTATAGTCTAATTATTTTTTAGTATAAATGTTTTTAGAAATTAATTTATTCTAGTTTGTTAGGATAAGGACCCCTAGCTTCTATGTAAAGAACACCTATCATACTCATGTGATTGTGTGATTGGTTGTTCTCCTAGTTTTTAGTTTAGAGTTGAGCTATATAAACTAGCTCATTCTTCAAGTGAGGTTAAGGAGTAGATTATGAGTTCTCATTTCAGATTATAATCACTTTTTTCCTTATTAATAAAATTATGTGTCTGAGGACACTTTGTCAACATGGTATCAGAGCCATGGTTAAAATTGTGATGGAAGAGAATTGGTGATGGATTGAGAAAGCAAGGAAGTCTCCACCACATCAACCTAGATCTTTTCAAACTCAAGGGCAATGGTATTGAGGTAATTTGTTGTTGTTTAAAGTAAGGAAATTTTTTGGTAAAATTGCTTCAGATATGTTCATAAACTTGGCAATTTAAATTTAGAGTTGTAGATTCTATATTTTTTTTTTAATTTACAGATCTGGTTTGTATCAATCATTGTATTGAGGTTCGTATTAAGGTCAGTATCAAGGACTGTATCTAGAATCGGATCGTGAATCACATCTGAATTTAGTAGAAGGTTATCAGATTTAATCTCTGGATAAGATCTGGTACCTCTGGAGAAGAAATCCCTCTAGAAATCTCAAGACACATCCCTAGTATGCAAGAAACAACAAAAACGAAGCTAAAGAGCATTGTCATTGGGGCTTTGTTCACACATTTTTGGTTCTCGTAGTTCCTGCAAGAAACAACAAAAATGACAAAGGAATTTGTTGCCTTCAAACTTTGTTTTCAGATCCATCCAATGTTACAGATCCGTCCAGTGTTGCACTTGCCCAACGCTCAATTATTAAGTGTTGCACCTGTCCAACACATCCACTTGTGAATTTGTGTGGATATGATCTAGTAACTCGGCCTTCAAGAAGCAGAAGCCATCGATTGACATTCTTAGACGAGATCCTACACCGATTTGCGCTCCACTTGAACATTTGATCTGTTTGGCTCTGAAAAAGGATCGAGCGAACTCTAGTATGACTGTTGGGATCAACGCAATCATTGGATCGAGCAATCAGAGACCTTGTGTGGAAGCTATACCTCTTCTATGTAAATCTACTGGTGCAATTTCACCCACTCTGACCTCTTCTGCGTGTCAAAAGATTGCTGCGTGTCCTCGTTTTGGAGCCTCTTCTGCACGATTTTGGTGGATAGTTTTTTTAAGTGATATTAAATTATCAAAAATCGTTGCAAAAATCTCTGTTCATATTGAGGACCATATTGTGGACCAGATTGAGGATCATATTGAGGATCAGATCACAGACCAGATTGCCAACTGTATTGAGGACCGGATCACAGACCAGATCGAGGATCGGATGAAGGATCCGAAATTGTTTTAACATAAAGCTATGGAGTTTAAGAATTTGAAACTTTGATCTTCAGATTAAAGAGTTTTTTTTTTTAAGACATTTCAGTGGTAATCTTTTAAGTCATTGATGACTTTAGTTCAAGGGGGGGCACATTTTATTACTTGCAAAAGGCTATCTATCTTGTAAAAAGGGTCAAAATTTGAAAGATTTGATTGTAGTCTTGAACGCTCAGAAGTTGAGAAGTGTCCAGTAAAATTCTCTCTCAAACTCCATTTCCAACGAGACTTTTAAAGAGTCAAGGCCAAACGCTTAAAAGTACTCTTTTTGCATGGATTGTGTACTCTTTCTTTCTGACGCCTTATGTCTTTCTTTTAGAGTTTTGTGGATTATTCACTTGCAAATCTTGCAACAAACATCATGTCTAAATTAATCAATCTATTCACAGAATCATATAAGTTAGATGGACCCAAGAATTACAAATCTTGGAGTTGGCACATGCAAAACACTTTGATCTTTAATGAATTATGGCGTGATATATGTGATGGTGATACTGCTCCAACTAAGCACACCGACGCTACTTCTTTAGCAAAATGGAATTTGAAAGATGAAAAAGCACTTGCTTTGCTACATTCTTCTATAACTGAACACATGCTTGTTCATATTGAGAATTCCAAAGATGCATGGTCTGTTTGGAATATGTTAAAGACCAATAGAGTTGATTTACATCTCATAGAGTTGATTTACAAATGAAATTGCTTAAACAAAGATTAGCAGACAATGGTGATATATTAGAATACATTTCAAGGATTAAGAACATTTATCAGGAAATCATCAAAGACGGTTTTCATAAACTTGAAGATAGTTTTCTAGTCTCCATTGTAATAAATGGCTTGCCTCCATCTTATAAACATTTTCTTGAGACTTTGCAAATCACTGATAAGTTATCAACTGTGAATTTTGATTCACTTAGTGAATTACTGGTTCAACAAAGTAAATCTTTTGGAAAAAAAAAACAATCAGAAGAAGATCTTCTTTTCACTAAAGCTGAAAGTTCTAAAGGAAGAGGAAAATCATTTTTTGGAAATTTTCAAAATCAGTGTTCTAATCGTGGTTGTGGCAAAGGTTGTGGTCAAGGTAGAGGTCATAGCAATTTTAATCAACAAAAATTTCAAAGTAATCTTCCCAATAATAATGCACAGTCAGGAAGAGGCAGGAATTTCAGTCAAGCAAGATGTAAAAGATGTTTAAAAATAGGTCACTATGCATCAAATTGTCTTACAAGCAATGATCAATTGCCAAAGTTTAAGCAAACATAAAATTCAAATTCTCAACAATCAGCTCAATATGCAGAAGATCAAGATTATCAGGATGATCAATAGGAATTCAAATTTTCAACAATCAGTTCAATATGTAGAAGATCTAGATTACCAGGATGATCAATATGAATATGTTTTTTCAGCAGTTTAGCATGTAGATTCATTTGAAAATGATTGGATTTTAGACACAAGGGCTACTCAACATATGACTTATCACATATACTATTTTTGGAATTATAAAGATGTTCAACTAAATCCCATTTATTTAGTTGATGATACAACTCATATACATCAAGGAAAAGGTTCAGTGAAAGTTTTTCTCCTTGGAATTGGTGAAAAATGGATTTCAAATGTTTGTTATGTACCAACTTTTAAGAAAAATTTGTTATCCTTAGTCACAATCAGACAAGTTGGGCATCAAATCATCACACAACATGGTTTGGTGAAGATTAAGTTAGAGAAGGATAACTTAAAAACAATAATGATTGGATATGAAGATGGGAAGTTACTAAGAATGAATGGGAAAGTCATCCAAATAAAGCAAGAGGTTGCAACAACAATGAATTCTGAAATGTCTTCATTCAGATTATGAAATTTTCGATTTGGTCACTTAAACTTTGATAGTCTCTTGAAACTTAAGTCCCAAGATTTGGTAAAGGGTTTGCCAACTTTCAAGAAAGAAAATTCCAAGTGTGAAGCTTGTATTTTAGGCAAGCAAAAGCAAGAATCTTTTCCAACCAGCTCATGGCGAGCAACAAATTATTTGGAGTTGATTCACAGTGATATATGTGGTCCATTGGAATCTTCTTTCGATGGATGTCGATACTTTATATTGTTTATTGATGACCACACTAGAATGACATGGGTGTATTTTTTAAAGGCAAAGTCTGAAGCTTTTGAAAAAATTGTAAATTTTCAACACATGGTTGAAAATGAAACTAGAGAAAAGGTTGCGTCTTTGAGAACTGATAATGGAGGTGAATTCACTTCCACTGAATTCAATTATTATTGTTGAAACAATGGAATTAAGAGGCAACTAACAAATTCTTATACTCCACAATAGAATGGAGTTACTGAAAGGATGAACATAACTCTCATGGGCATGGCAAGATCTATGATGTAGTTTAAAGGGTTGAGCACAAAATATTGGGTTGAAACAGTCCATACTGCAGTTTATCTCAGAAATCGATCACCTACATCAGCTTTAGATGGACAAACTCCTTATGAAGCTTGGTACGATTTTAAACCCAAGGTAAATCATCTTAGGGTTTTTGGCTCAACATGTTATGCTTTAGTTCCTAAGGAAAAGAGGATTAAATTAGAAAACCGAAGTATGAAGTATACCTTCATTGGATACTCTGATGAAGAGAAAGGGTATAGATTACTTTCAGATGGAAAATTCATTGTTAGTAGAGATGTCATTTTTTATGAAACTGAAAGTAACAATTTAGATGAGATCTTAGTCATTTAAAGAAGAAAAACACTAAGGGTAAAGGTAAGTTGAACAAGTCAAAGCAAACATTTTGGTTTGAAAAGGACTTTGTTTCTACAAAAGACATATTTTTATCAAAAAGTTCTTTTGATTCATTTGATAATGAAACGACAAAAGACTCTTCTGATACTGAATCTTCAAAAGAATCTTTTCCAACCTCAGATATTTCAGATGATAGAAGAGCTTCATTTTTTGAAAATCATCTTTTCAATAATAATGGTGATTCAGATCCTCAATCCCCTCAACATAAGAAGCCAAAGTGGGTTGAACAACTTCTCAAAGATGTTCATTTAGATGAAATGAACAAAACATGAACTAGGGGATCTTCAAGAGCATAAACTAATTTTGTTCATGCTTCCACTAAACCTACTTCTTTTCTTGAAGCAGCTAGACATAAAGAATGGTAGGAAGCAATGATTAATGAATATGATTCAATACTTGCAAATGAGACTTGGAACTTAGTTGATTATCCACATGATGTTAAGTCCATCGATTGTAAATGGGTTTATCGAGTAAAGTACAATCCCACAAGTACAAATCAAGACTTGTTGCTAAAGGTTTTGCTCAACATGAAAGAATTGGTTATGAAGAAACTTTTGCACCCACAACTAAATGGAATACTATCAGAATGGTTATCAATTTGGTTGCACATAATGGTTGGAAATTACATCAAATGGATGTCAAAAGTGTCTTTATGAATGGAGATCTAAAGGAAGATATTTTCATGACTCAACCACAAGGTTTTGAAGCTAAAGGACAAAAACATAAAGTTTGCAAACTTGTAAAGGCTTTATATGGTTTGAAACAAGCTCCTCGAGCTTGGTATGTAAAAATGGATGAATACCTATGAAAGGTGGGTTTTCAGCGAAGTGAATCAGATGATACATATGTAAGATAAACACCTGGTGATACTTGTACTCTATGTTGATGACTTAATCATAACAGGAAATAATGAAGCTCACATCAAACAGGTTAAGGAAGAACTTAAAGTGGGGTTCAAAATCATGATTTAGGGACACTTCATTATTATATTGGAGTTGAAGTATCTCAACATCCTAACCAAATATTCCTTATTCAAATTAAGTATGCCACTGAATTGTCAAAGAAATTTGGCATGGAAGATTGTAAACCTTCTCTTACCCCCATGGAGCAAAAATTGAAACTTTCAAATTTTGAAGGGGGAGAATTGGTAAACAATACAAAGTACATGAATTGGTTGGAAGTCTCATTTATTTGACAAATACTCGACCAGATTTGTCATATTCAATCAATATACTTTCAAGGTTTATGCAGGAACCAAGGGAAAGTCACTGGAATTCAACAAAAAGGGTACTAAGATACATTCAAGGTACAAAAGATTTTGGTCTTCTCTACAAAACGAACAATTTTTTTACACTTGTTGGATATTCAGATGTTGATTTTGCAAGTGACATTGATGATAGAACATCCACTTTAGGTTATTTAATGAATATGGGTTCAACGACAGTGTCTCGGAATTGTAAAAAGCATACAACAATTGCCAATTCTTCAACAGAGGCAGAGTACATATCAGCTTGGGAAGTAGCATGTGAGATTGTATGGCTACGCATAATTTTACAGGATCTTGGTGAAACTCATAAATAACCAACTACCTTATTGATCAACAGTCAGTCAGAAAAAAAGATGGCGAAGAATCCAGTATTTCATTCAAATACTAAACATGTCGACACCAAGTACCACTTCATCAGATCGCTCATCATCAAAGACATCATCAAGCCTCAGTTTTGTCCATCTGAATATCAAACTTCAGATATTTTTACCAAACCTCTGGGTAGAATAAAGTTCACTAAGTTAAGAGATGAACTTGGTATTTGTAAAAATGAACTTTCGGATTAAAGGGGGGATTGTTGGCCTCATAATCCTAAAGTTCTCGGAGAAGTAGCACACTGGTTAGTTGCGAGGAGTTATCGGAATTTCGCAAAGCCAAAGGATTTGGTAGAAGTAGAGTGAAATTCGCGAAACCCCGAGACGCAAAATTCTGAAATCATTAGAATTGTTCGTTGAAAGAAGACATGTGGCAAGAGATCAACGATTCGTTGACTCGCATAGTGGAAAGGTCAAAGAGTGGAGTTGTGAGAATTCGCAAACGCAAAATCACGACTTAATCGCAGTCGTTCGCTGGAGAGTTAGTGTGGATCGTTGCTCTGATCCGAATATTTCACAATTTCGGGTATCGAAGGATCGGGATAACGAAGGTGAATCGCATAGGGAGTTCCCGATACACGAAATCCTGACGTGCTTGGAAGGATTGGCCCCGGGTCATAGTGAAGGGTCATATGGATGAAGGATAAGGGAGGAGCTAGCATATGCTAGGCCCTTGTCGAAATTTCAGAACTTGGGAGTTCGGGAGTTTGAAGGACGGAGAGTTGGTTGACTCATATAGTCGATACGCGAAATCACGACGTGCCTTTTCGAATAGGCGTGTGGTCACAAGGCGTGGTCACGTGGAAAAAGGCTTGCACATAGCACTTGTTCACATGGGTAGAATTTTGCAAAGACTTGTGGATTGTTTTTTTAGAGGTTCCAACAGGGAATCGAAGATTGTTTCGACTCAGTCTTGAGAAGATCCTAAAACTGGGAGGTTGCGCAGCCCTTGGAGAGGAGGGGGTTTGCACCAAGTGGTATCAGAGCCTGAAAAAGATTTGAAGTTGAACTCAGTGTGTTAGAAACAGTTGAAGCGATGCCGCCGAGGATATGCACAAGACCACCTATAGAAAACTGTGTTGTAGGAAGAGAATTAAGAGAACTTTGTGCAAGGTTGGAAGCGATGGAAGCAATGCAAAGGAAAACACCTGTCCCTGAAGATGTCAGTGATGCAGAAAGCGAAGAAATAGAATTTGAAGAAGTTATAGGGGAAGATGCGGCTGAAGAACGCTTATTGAAAGTTGTTGTGAAGTTGGGAGCTAGAGCAAAGATGGACGTCCCAATGTATGAAGGTAACTTGGATGCCGAAGAGTTATTGGACTAGATAAGGTCCCTGGATAAGTATTTCGACTATGAAGATGTCGAGGAAGGAAGGAAGGTAAGACATATTGTCACGAGATTAAAATGACACACAACACTGTGGTAGGATGAATTGCAAGCAGAAAGAAGGAGCAAAGACAAACAAAAGATAAATAATTGGGATGGGATGGTAGCCAAATTGAAGGCTAAATTCATACCTAGGGATTACCAGATAGAGATGTTCAGAAAATTGCAGAACCTGAGACATAGGGGTATGATAGTGAAAGAGTATACAGAAGAATTTTATAGGCTGAATATTAGGACTTGACAAAGAGAGAAGGATGATGAAAAAGTTGGCAGGTATATAAATGGTTTGAGGTATGAAATTCAAGATAAAATCAGCATGATGACTGTGAGGACAGTGGAAGATGCTTATCAGATTGCACTGAAGGTAGAAGAAAAGTTGGCCAGAAACCAGAGTCAACGGAACAAAAGCATAGGCTTAAATAGAGGTAAGGGAGTTGTCTATGATAAGGCACTGAAAGCTAAGGATGAGAATGAGAAATCATATGGTCGCTTTGAAAGAGGAGGAAGTTCTCAAAGAAGACCGTTTGGTGGGAGAAATTATTTTCCTCTAGGAAGAGGAAGAAGTAGAGGAGGCGGAGTTAAATGTTATGCATGTGGAAAGACATGACATATGTCTTGGGAATGTCCCGAGGGGAAGAGAGAAGGAGGAGGAGAATCACACATTTCTGAAGCCCAGAAGAATGTGGAAGCAGAGGCAGCAGAAGAAGGATAAAATCTTATAATGAGAAAAGTTCTTCTAAAGCCAGAGAAAGAAATAGAAGACTTAGTTTAGCAAATGAGGTTGTTCAGGACTGCTTGTAAGACAAAGAAAAAAGTTTGCAAGATGATTATAGACAATGGGAGTACTAATAATTTAGTATCAACAGAGATGGTGGAGAAGATGGATATGGAAACAACTGCACACCCAAGTCCATACAAAGTATCATGGTTGCAGAAAGGACATCAAGTAATGGTAAGTCAACAATGCAAAGTTGAATTTAAAATAGGAGGCTATAAAGATGAGATTCCGTGTGATATAATTCCCATGGATGTTTGTCATATTTTGTTGGGGAGACCATGGCAATTTGATAGGAATTTTATTCATGATGGGAGGAAAAATACTTATACTCTGGAAAAGAATGGTAGAACCCACATGTTATTGTTAATAGAAGAGAAGAAAGAAAAGGAAGAAGCCATCACAAAAATACTTCTCATAAGTGGGAAGGAACTCTTGAAGGAGATTAAGAAAGGTCGGGAAATGCACTTTGTTGTAGTAATGAAACCAAGAGTTATCCTTACCAATACTTTTGTGGATGATTTACCTGAAGAAATACAAGAATTGTTGGAGAATTTCGTTGACATAGTAGTGGATGAGTTGCCTCACTCATTACCACCTATTAGGAGTATTAGTCACCATATTGAATTGACTCTAGGAGCCAGTTTACCAAATAAAGCAGCGTATAGGCTGACACCTCGAGAGAATGAAGAAGTTAAAAATCAAGTTCAGGAGTTGTTGGATAAAGGTTTAGTCAGGGAAAGTCTAAGCCCATGTGCAGTGCCAACTGTATTGAGTCCAAAGAAAGATGGGGGATGGAGAATGTGTACAAATTCTAGAGATATCAACAAGATTACCATTAGGTATAGATTTATTTTACCCAGGATGGATGATTTGATGGATTGTTTGAGTGGAGCAAGCTATTTTTCAAAAATAGACTTAAAGAGTGGATACCATCAGATAAGAATGAGAGAGGGAGACGAATGGAAAACAACATTCAAGACAAATGAAGGTTTGTATGAATGGTTAGTCATGTCATTTGGATTGACAAATGCTCCAAGTACGTTTATGAGGTTGATGAATGAAGTACTGAAGGACTTCATAGGTAAGTTTGTCATTGTATATCTGGATGATATATTAGTTTTCTCCAAAACAAAGGAAGAAAATTTAAAGCACTTGACACTAGTGATGAGGAAATTGAAGCAAGAAAAGTTCTTTTATGAAGACAGAGCTCATATATTTGGGTTTTGTGATCTCTTCAAATGAATTGAAGATGGATCTAGAAAAGGTGAGAGCAATCAAAGAATGGCTGCCACCCAGGAGCATATTTGAGGTGAGAAGTTTTCATGGTTTAGCAAATTTCTATAGAAAGTTTATCAGGAATTTCAGTGGTATATGTACACCCATGATGGACACTGTGAAGAAGAAGCATAAGTCTTTTAATTGGACAGAGGAGGCTGAGAAAAGTTTCAGAGTGTTGAAAAAGAAGATAATTGAACAACCAGTTTTGGTTTTACCAGATTTTGGAAAGACATTTCAGGTGAGGTGTGATGCAAGTGGAATAACTATTGGAGCAGTTTTGAGTCAAGATAATAGGCCAGTTGCTCATTTCAGTGAGAAGTTGAATGATGCTAAGGAGAAATATTCAACATATGACAAAGAGTTTTATGCAGTGATTCAAGCTTTGAAAAAATGGAGACATTATTTAATTCCAAAGGAGTTTGTTTTTTATAGTGATAATCAAGCTTTGCAATTTATTACTAGGCAAGAAAAGTTGAATTAGAGACATGCTAAGTGGGTAGAATTCATGCAGAATTTTACTTTCATCATTAAACATATTTCTGGAAGTGCTAACAAGGTTGCAGATGCTTTGAGTAGGAGAAGTTTGGTTGTACAGGAATTTCAAGTGAAGACCTTAGGGTTTGAGCACCTTAAGGAAATGTATCAGGAAGATTCATATTTTAAGGAGGCTTATGAAGCATATGAAAATACTTTGTTGAGGGATAACAACTCATGGTCAGAATATTTGATTCAGGATGGATTGTTGTTTAAAGGAAGCCAATTGTGCATACCAAGATGTTCAATGAGAAATAATTTGTTGAAGGAAAAACATAGTGGAGGTCTAGTAAGACATTTTGGTCATGACAAAACATCTGCACAACTGAGTAGTTTGTATTATTTGCCAGGTATGAGGGAAGATGTGAAGAAATTTGTAGACCAATGTAAGATTTGTCAACATGAAAAAGGGAAGAGACAAACCATTGGTTTGTATAAGCCATTGCCTATTCCAGAAAGGCCTTGGGATGCAATTAGTATGGATTTTGTATTGAGATTACCTAGAACCCCGAAGAGAAGTGATTCCATATTTGTTGTGGCCAATAGATTTTCCAAGATGGCACATTTCATACCATGCCAAAAAACAAATGACGTTGCACACATAGCCAATATGTTTTTCAGAGAAGTGGTGAGATTACATGGATTGCCTAGAAGCATGGTTTCAAACAGGGACACTAAGTTTGTAGGACACTTTTGGAGGACTCTATGGAAGAGGCTGAGAACCAATTTATATTTTAGTTTAGCATATCACCCTCAGACAAACAGACAGACCGCAGTGGTGAACATGAGTATGGGAAATTTGTTAAGGAGTTTAGTCACTGAACAAGGTCATTAGTGGGATCAGATTCTGGAACATGCAGAATTTGCATTTAACAATTCGGTTAATAAAAGCACTGGAAAAAGTCCATTCGAGATAGTATATGGAAGACAGTCGAGAGGGGTTGCGGAATTGAGAGAAATGAAACAAGATGAATTCATGAGCATTGGAGCAGAAGATTTTGCTACAGAAATGCAAAGACTTCATGATCAATTTAAGAGGCAGATACAAGATAGTAATCAAAAGTATAAGGACAGAGTTGATCAGAAAAGAAGGGAAGTTCAATTTGAAGTGGGAGATGAAGTTTTAGTCATTTGAGGAAAGAGAGGTTTCCAAGAGGAACATACAATAAGTTGAAGATGAAAAAGATAGGACCATGTAAGATCCTCAAGAAATTTGCAGCAAATGATTATGAAATTGAGTTGCCAGATAATGTTGGGATATAACCAATATTCAACATTACAGATTTGTATCCTTATAACAAGGATGACACAGGAGAATTGGATGATCAAGAAGAAATTTAGTGGGAAGAACAGATGCCCATAGTAGAAAAACCTCAGATGGAGAAAATTTTAGAACAGAGAGTTGGAAGGAAAACCAAAAGAAAGATGCATCATGAATATTTAGTGAAATGGAAGGATCACCCTATGGAAGATTCAAGTTGGGTAACTGAACCTGATATTTTGAAGCATGGAAAAACAGTGTGAGAGCTCATGGACATGAGTCCATCAGTATTTTGGCCAGAGGAGTATGATGCAGGAGCATCACTATCGAAATCCAAAAAGGTGGACCTGGAATCAGAATCGACACCTTAGCACATTGAAAGAACCAAAGCCGAATCTTAATCAGCTTGGTAGCGGTGTAGATATTTTGAATTTTGTGTTAATTAAATTAGAGTGTGTAAAGTCGGGCCACCGTTTGAAATGAAATAAACGAATGTAAATCCTTACGCAAGTGTTAATATTACAGGTGTAGGATTACTTGCCCTGATTAGTCATTAGGTTGCATTTAATTGAGTAGGTAACCGCCTGATTAGTGGGTGATAAGATTTAGATAGGAGGAGAAAGAGAAAAGAGGCTTTGAGTCCTTAGACAAGTTTTTATTGTAATAGTTGTGAGGGATAAAAAGACTGTAATCATGTTTTTCTTATGAAATGAATAAAACAGAGGAAATTGACCCAAATACACAGTGTTGATATAGTTTATGGTTTGATTGTGTTGTTATGTGTTTGTGAATGGATGATGTTCATAGTGAATGAATGAATAATTGAATGAGTTCAATTGTTTCTCTTCTGTAAGATTATGCAAGGAGTGCATGCAGAGCGCAAGGAGTGTGTATGAAGAAATCTTTTTCGACTTAAAGCTCAGAAGAGATAGCGAGGAAATTTTGTATGCAAAGTGTGCATATTGAGCGCAAGGAGTGCGTATAGAAGTAAACTTGTGTTAAAGTTTGAAAGCTCATAAGGTTGAGCGCAAAGTATGCCAAGAGGGCATCAGAACGTATTTTGAAGAAGACACAGAGTGCAAGTGTGCACTAAGGGACGAGATTTAATTTCAATTGCCAGAAGCTCAGGAGGAGTAGTGGTTTTAAGTCTTGAGAGGAAACACTTAGAAAAAATTCTAAGTTTTGAAGAGTTGAAGTGCTCAAAGGTGAAGCGCAGAAAATTGAAGTTCAAAGGAAGAATAAGTACAGATGATTGAGCAGGAGAAATCCTTTAGAAAATCATTTTGAAGATTGGATAAGATCGAGGGTCAAGATCCATTTAGGAGGAGCCAAAATCTTTTAAGTTGTTAGATCTCGGAGAAGTAGCACACTGGTTAGTTGCGAGGAGTTATCGGAATTTCACAAAGCCAAAGGATTTGGTAGAAGTAAAGTGAAATTCGCGAAACCCTGAGATGCGAAATACTGAAATCATCGGGACCATCTGTTGACAGAAGACACGTGGCAAGAGATCAACAATTTGCTGACTCGCGAAGTGGAAAAGTCAAAGGGCGAAGTTGTGAGAATTTGCGAAACGTGAAATTGTGATTTAATCGCAGTCGTTGGCTGGAGAGTTAGTGTGGACCGTTGATCTGATCTGAATATTTCACAATTTCGAGTATCGAAGGATCGGGATAACGAAGGTGAATCGCATCAGGAGTTCCTGATACGCAAAATCTCGACGCGCTCAAAAGGATTGGCCCCAAGTCATAGTGAAGGGTCATATGGATGAAGGATAATGATGCAGGAGCATCGTCAGCAAGTACACATGACAGGACAACTCAACGCCTGAGGACCAATTCGGAATCTCAAACACTGGCAGGTACTGAAATCTTTTGAAGCTAATAGAATACAAAAGAGGAAAGATCACACGCGTGGAGACAAAATGAGCACGCGTGACTTGGGAGTTTAACCCTAGTCTCAATGTAACCGCAGTTAGATAGCAGTAGTTTGTTTCTTTTTGTATAAAGAGAGGTTTTGTACGCCCTATAGAGGGGTTATGAGAATTATCAGCAAGTAGGAATTTTTGAACAACAGTTGTTGCTTTGATTTAGCTATAACTATTTTCTTGATTTTGAATGAAGATAACAAAGGAAAATTGATTCAATGTATGGTGTGAATATTGCTTACAATTTCCCTGTTGTTGTCATTAATCTTTTCAAGAATGAATGAAGCTTGCTACGAGTGTATGTAGCTTTGAAATGCTTGCATAAAAATTTAAATCGTTTTTCTTCATGAGTCGGTGCAAGGTGTGCACACAATCTGCAAAGCGTGCGTCGAGGGTTTGTTTCGACTCGTAAAGCTCAGGAGAAATAGTGTAAGATTTCTTTTGCGAGGAGTGCAAGGTGACTGCTGCAAAGAGTGCATAGTCGTCCGCAAGGATTCAAATCTTGTGTAAAGATTTTTTGCAAAGAGTGCATAGGTCTGGAATTCGACGAAGAGTCGAAGCGACTCTGTAAAGAAGTCGAAGGACGAGAACCGAGGAACGCCAGTTGAACATCAGAGTTCGACAAAGAGAGAGAGACGAAGAGAAAGTTGTCAGGTATATGAATGGCCTGAGGTATGAAATCCAGGATGAGCTCAACATGATGTCGGTAAGGACAATGGAGGATGCTTATCAGTTTGCGTTGAAGGTAGAAGAGAAGTTGGCCAGAAAACAAAGGCAGCGAGGTAGAGGTAAAATATCAGCCCCAAACAAAGGCAAGGGAGTTTCCCATGACAAGGCGCATAATTCCAAAGACGAGGCTGAAAATCCACACAGTCACTCGGAAAGAGGAGGAAGTTCCTGAGGAAGACATGGTGGTGGAAGAAACTCTTCTAGAGGAAGAGGTAGAGGAGGAATTAGATCTTATGCATGTGGAAAGACAAGGCACATGTCTTGGGAATGCCTCGAGAAAAAGAAAGGAGGAGAAGCTTACATTTCAGAAGCACAAAGAGGGAATGTTGAAGCAGAAGGAGCAGAGGATGGAACATCCCTGATGATGAGAAAGATTCTCTTTAAACCAGAGGCATAAGTTAAAAAGCCAGTACAGAGGAACAGTCTATTTAGGACAGCTTGCAAGACTAAAGACAGAGTATGCAAGGTGATATTTGACAGTGGGAGTATTGATAACTTAGTATCCATGGAGATGGTGGAGAAATTGGAGATGGAGACAACTGCACACCTAGAGCCATATAAAGTCTCATGGTTGCAGAAAGGACACCAGGTAATGGTTACTAAACAATGCTTGGTTGAATTTAAGATAGGAGGATATAGAGATGAAATTATGTGTCATGTAATTCCCATGGATGTATGCCATATTTTGTTGGAAAGATTGACAGGAATGTCATTCATGATGGGAGGAAGAATACATACACCTTGGAGAAGAATGGTAGGACACACATGTTTCTGCCAATAGAGGAGAAGAAAGTGAAAGAGGAAGCTAGCACAAGCATACTTCTCATGAGTGGGATGAAACTCCTGAAAGAAGTTAAGAAAGAACAAGAGATGTAGTTTGTTGTGGTGAGGAAACCCAGAGTCATCCTTAGTAGTACTTCGATGGATGATTTGCCTGAAGAAGTTCAGTAATTGTTGGAAAATTTTTGCAACATAGTGGTGGATGAACTGCCTAACTCATTACCACCCATTAGAAGTATCAACCATCATATCGATTTTATACATACAGACTAACACCTTGAGAGAATGAGGAGGTAAAGAACCAAGTCCAAGAATTGTTAGACAAGGGTTTGGTCAGAGAGAGCTTGAGTCCATGTGTAGTACCAGCTATGTTGAGTCCAAAGAAAGATGGAGGATGGAGAATGTGTACAGACTCGAGAGCCATCAACAAGATCTCTATCAGGTATAGATTCCCTTTGCCAAGAATAGATGATTTGATGGACTGTTTAAGTAGAGAAAAATTATTTTCTAAGATAGATTTGAAAAGTGGATATCACTAGATCAGAATGAAAGAAGGTGATGAGTGGAAGATAGCCTTTAACACAAATGAAGGTTTGTATGAGTGGCTTGTTATGCCATTTGGCTTAACCAATGCCCTGAGTACTTTCATGAGATTGATGAATGAAATACTAAAAGATTTCATTGGAAAGTTCATGGTTGTGTATCTAGACGATATACTGATCTTTAGCAAGACTAAAGAGGAGCATTTGAGGCACCTGACACTAGTGACGAGAAGACTACAGTAGGAGAAGTTGTTGATAAACTTGAAGAAGTCATTTTTTATGAAGACAAAACTCATTTACTTGGGTTTTGTGATCTCTTCAAATGAAATGAAGATGGATCCAGAGAAGGTGAAAGCAATCAAAGAATGGCCATCACCAAGGAGCATGTTTGGGGTAAGAAGCTTCCATGGATTAACGAGTTTCTATAGGAAGTTCATCAGGGATTTTAGTGGAATTTGTGCACCAATGATGGATACAGTGAAGAAGAGGCACAAGTCTTTTAAATGGACAAAGGAGGCCGAGAAGAGATTCAATACACTGAAGGAGAAAGTAACGGAGCGACCAATTTTGGTCTTGCCAAATTTTGAGAAGATGTTTCAGGTAAGGTGTGATGCAAGTGGTGTTGTGATTTTAGGAGTTTTGAGCCAGGACAATAGACTTGTTGCTTACTTCAGCGAGAAGTTGAATGAGACTAAGAGAAAATAATCCACCTATGACAAAGAGTTTTATGCCATAATCCAAGCCCTGAAGAAATGGAGACATTACCTTGTCTCGCAAGAATTTGTCTTGTATAGCGATAACCAAGCTTTACAATTCATAACCAGACAAGAAAAATTGAATCAGAGGCATGCAAAGTGGATTGAGTTTATGCAAAATTTTACTTTTGTCATAAAACATATTGTTGGGAATGATAACAAAGTTGTTGATGCATTGAGTAGGAGATGTTTGACTCTACATGAATTTCAAGTGAAGACCTTGGGGTTTGAACACCTTGAGGAAGTGTACAATGATGACCTAGATTTTAGGGAAGCATATGAAGCATGTGCGAATCCTGTGTTGAGAGACCGAAGCTAGTGGACAGAGTATATGATTCAAGAGGGATTGTTGTTCAAAGGCAATCAGTTGTGCATACCAAAATGCTTAATGAGGGACAACCTTTTAAAGGAAAAACATAGTGGAGGATTGGTTGAACAGTTCGGCCATGATAAGACATTTGCACAGTTGAGTAGTTCATACTATTGGCAAGGTATGAGAACAGATGTGATCAAATTCACAAACATATGTAGAATCTACCAACATGCAAAAGGTAAAAGACAGAACACTAGATTGTATCAACCATTGCCCATACCAGAGACACCTTGGGATGCAATAAGCATGGATTTTGTGTTGGGACTGCCAAGAATGCAAAGAGGATGTGATTCCATATTTGTGGTGGTGGATAGATTTTCAAAGATGACACACTTTATCCCATGTCAGAAGACCAGTGATGCAACACATGTTGCAAACTTGTTTTTCAAAGAAGTTGCGAGACTTCACGGCCTACCCAGAAGCATTGTCTCGGACAGAGACACCAAATTTGTTGGTCATTTTTGGAGAACATTATGGAAGAAGTTAGGGATATATTTTTCCTTCAGCTCAGCTTATCACCCTCGGATAGAAGGACAGACTGAGGTGGTAAATAGAAGTTTGAGAAACTTATTGAGGAGTCTAGTCACCGAGCACCATAATCAGTGGGATCAGATTCTGCCACAAGCTGAATTTGCATACAACGACTCACCAAACATGAGCATTTGGAAGAGCGAGATCCGAGTTGAGTGACTTCCAAATATTGTATGGAATGAAACCCAGGGTAGTATCCGAGTTGAGAGACTTGGAACAGGGTGAGATCAGAAGTGCGGGAGCAGAAGATTTTGCCATGGAAATGCAGAAGCTCCATAGCCAGATCATGGGGCAAATGCAGATTTCTAGCCAAGAGTACAAGTGCAGAGTTGATCAACATCGCAAAGAACTTCAATTTGAAGTAGGAGACCAGGTTCTAGTATATCTCAGGAAGGAAACGTTCCCTAGAGGGACATATAACAAGCTAAAGATGAAGAAGATAGGACTGTGTAAGATCTTGAGGAAGTTTGATGCAAACGCCTATGAGATCGAGCTGCCAGATCATGTGGGCATATCGCCCATATTCAACGTCTCAGACCTGTATCCTTACAGGAACGATGACATAGAGGGATCAACAGATCAAGAGAAGATTTAGTGGTAGAAACAAATTCCTAGCAGAAAAACCACAGATGGAAAAGATCATTGATCAGAGGATTGGTAAGAAGACCAAGAGGAAGACCTCTTTTGAATATTTTGTCAGTGGAAGGGACAACCAATAGAATATGCCGATTGGGAGAGTGAAGCTAATATCTAGAAGCATGGAAGGTCGGTATAGGATCTCATGGACAGGAGTCCATGAATTTATGTTCAGGGTGAGTATCATGCAGGAGCATCGTCAACAAGTACACATGGCAGGACAACTCAACATCTGAGGACCAATTCAGAATCTCGAACGCTGGACGATACTGAAATATTTTGAAGTCGATAGAAAACAAAAGAGGAAAGATCACGCGCGTGGAGACAAAATGAGCACTCATGACCTGGGAGTTTAACCCTAGTCTCAATGTAATCGCAGTTAGATAGAAATAGTTTGTTTCTTTTTGTATAAAGAGAGGTTTTGTATGCCCTGTAGAGGGGTTACGAGAATTATGAGCAAGTAGGAATTTGTGAACAATAGTTGTTGCTTTGATTTAGCTGTAACCATTTTCTTGATTTTAAATGAAGATACCAAAGCAAAATTGATCCAATGTATGGTGTGAATATTGCTTACAATTTCCCTGTTGTTGTCGTTAATCTTTTCAAGAATGAATCAATCTTGCTACGAGTGTATGTAGCTTTGAAATGCTTGCATACAAATTTAAATCGCTTTTCTTCGTGAGTCGGTGCAAGGTGTGCACACAGTCCGCAAAGCGTGCGTCGACGGGATTTGTTTCGACTTGTAAAGCTCAGGAGAAATAGCGTAAGATTTCCTTTGCAAGGAGTGCAAGGTGATTACTGCAAAGAGTGCATAGTCATCCGCAAGGATTCAAATCTTGTGTAAAGGTCTGTTGAAAAGAGTGCACAGATATGGAATTCGATGAAGAGTCGAAGAGACTCCGTAAAGAAGTCAAAGGACGAGAACCGAGGAATGCCAAGAAGGTGGGAAAAATTTATTTTCAAGAATATTTGGATCTGAGGTTAACGAAATTCTAGGAAAAGCAGAAAGCGCTTGGGATATCGAAATCTTTGAGAAGATTAAGTTAAGGAGGGATAGCACTTTCCAAGAAGTGCGAACGAGATCCAAGAAATGAACTCGCATGAAGGATAAAGGTCGAAGCCTTTAATCTTTAGAAAATCTTCTAAGTTGGAAGAAAGCGTAAGCTCAAGGGAAAGGATCTAGAGCATCTAATCTAAGTGCAAAGCAAAGATCTCAGCCATTCGATCTGAGAACTAGAGAAAGGATCTTAGCCGTCCGATCTGTGTGCAAAAGGATTGTAGTCGTCTGATCAAGGTAACGTGCACTAACCTTAAAGCTTTGAAAGTGTACAGGAGAATCAGACTCACGAAACTTCGAAATCATCAGAGTCGTTCGTTGTCAAAGAGGACACGTGGCGAAATATCATCATTTCGTTGACTCATGACTCAAAGAAGTCAAAGACAAAGTTACAAGAACTCGTGAATCATGAAATCACGATTTGATCACAACCGTTGATCGAAGGAGGGAGTTGAACTGTAGATCTAGTCTTGTCGGGAGTTCGTGAATCGAGAGAACAGAGGTAGAAATACTCCCAAAGTCGCAAAACGCGAAATCCTGACTTGATCGCAGTCGTCGATCAAAGAAATATCTAGACCGTCGGTCTAGCGCCATCGCGATTTCAGCTATCGGGTGAATGGAGATAACAACACTCCCAGAGTTGCGAAACATGAAGTCATGACGTGCCTTTCGATTAGGTGAATGGTCACAACCTTGGTCATGTAGAGGAAGGGGCTTAACCAGGAGATCTAATGCCTAATTTTGTTGGAGCTTAAAGGTGTTAAGGAGAAAGCCGCGGGTTCCATATAACCCATGCTTTAAGGGAAAGAGGCCATGTTAAGTGGAAATGAGGTCCTTAAGGGGCCGAAGAGTCAATCAGACTCAATTTATTGATCAATCCTAGACTGGGAGGTTGCACAACCCTTAGGGGAGAAGGGGGGTATGCATCAGATAAGGGAGGAGATAGCATACTCTAGGCCCTTGTTGGAATTTCAGAACTCGGGAGTTCGAGAGTTCGAAGGACAAAGATTTGGTTGACTCATATAGCCGATACGTGAAATCGTGATGTGCCTTTTCAAATAGGCGTGTGGTCACAAGGCGTGGTCATGTGGAAAAATGATTGCACTTAGCACTTGTTCACGTAGGTGGAATTTTGCAAAGACCCATGGATTGTTTTCTTAGAGGTTCTAGTAGGGAATTGAAGACTGTTTAGATTCAGTCTTGAGAAGATCCTAAGACCGGGAGGTCGCACAACTCTTGGAAAGGAGGGGGTCTGCACCAGTTAGGGACTCACAGTCTAACTTTCCCCTCCAACACAAGTCTAAATACTTATATTAATAAGTCAACATGAACTAGTGCATAAAATTGCATAATCTTTAACATTTAATTTGAAACTTCTGAATTGAAATTAGATGAAGATATGCCTGAAAAAATCGTCAATATGGATGTTGAATGGTTCATTTGAAATGAACTTTGAGAAAGAGCAAAATTTATAAAAGGGAACAACTACGATGTCTGAACATTCCTCTTGTTAGTTTATGAATGAATAGGATCACCATTATGTGCTTAGTGAACAAATAGAATCACCAAAGTGCTCTCAATTTAGACACAATTAGGTGTCAAACAACATCTCAATGAATAGTTGAAGCGCAATGAGAGTATTTTAGATTCCATGTTAGAACTTTCCAAATATGTTGATTGGATGAGATTGATTTAAGTTGATTGAATTGGTGAGCAAACCATTTTCCATGCTAGAATTTTTGAATATTGAAATGACTTCAAAACTTGAAGTCTGACTGTCTTCATTGATATTCCCCACTATCAAGTGCAAGGTGAGAAGTATGTGAAAGGGATCCATGCTTAAGCATTGGATTCTTCTTCAATAGGTTTTTCATCACTGCATTTGATACCATGTATTTGGTGGTTTTGGTTGACAACTAATCATTTTCACAATATACTTCCCCTTGAAGGTACTAGAGAGATCCATTTTGTCTTTATTAGTGTACTCCCTCTTTTAAGGTACAAGAAAGTACCTTTGTCATTTCATTTGTGTACTCCCCCCCATAAGGTACAAGGGATTTAGGGTCGATTTTCAATTTGAATTAGAATGGGCCCCAATTATGCTCAAAAGTATATCTATAATAAATGATTGAAATCTATCCACTTTTGTAACTTCTATATGAAAATATGGCTTTACCTGTATCTAAACTAGATGGTAAGACTTGTGCAAAATCTTGACTTGTTGATTCCATCACCAAGAACTTGTCTAACCATGATGAATTATTTGTTTTTTATCGTTCCTCTTCTTTTCACATTTATCTGATTAATGATTTGTCTTCCCACAATGAAGACAATGGTAGAGATGAAAACACCAATTCTTCATGTGACCAACTTGATGATAATGTTGGATTTTAACATTCTGATGTTGCACTGAAACATGTGAAGTGGAATCTCCTTGGAAGTAATTGTGCACTGCATAAGTGGATTAGTTTGGAAAAGTCGGGAATATGAACGGTAGCTTCCTTATCATATCTTAGTCCTATTTTGTGTTTGTTGTTGCAGATTTCTTCCTAAGGTCTAATGATAGGCTTGGAAAGATCATTCTATACTTGATGTGTTTTCATTCATTCGTCACAATTTTCTTTTGTAACTTTAAAAGAAAATTCAAGATTGTTTTCACTCAATCACTTCTTCTTGTGATTCATTTTCAACAAAACTTATCTTTGTCAACTCACTGTATGATTCTATCTCATGTCTAGTTCAGGAATTATCAACCATATCTTTTGTTGCCCCTATAAAAACCATCAGGTTTTATGTATCATAACCAACATCAATCATTTTCATTAGGTCAATTGCATCACAAGTTGCATCAACCATGTTCTCAATTTGCTTCTTCTTTTCAATTACTTTTAGCTGAAGTGCTTCAATCAATTTATGTTTTAGATCATTTTGCTTGTGAATATCAACAATCCAATTATTCAATTCATGTAAAGAGTCATGTAATTCTTTAATTTCTTGATTGATGTTTTGTAAAGACTTTCCTCCTTTACCCATTTTTATTGCCACTTGTCACGCTTACTT
>ML857785.1:9052-26742 GCA_009831015.1 Picea engelmannii
ATAATGGCTTAAAGCCGACATAATTAAAATAACATTACTAATCTAAATTACAACTAATGGCCTAAAGACGACATAAATAAAATAGCATTACTAATCTAATATGCCCCAATTAAGAGGTAATGAGCCAATATTAGGGCTTAACACACCGTCCGAGAATCCTAAGTAAACTGAATATTCCATTGACATATTCCAACCAAGGAAAAACTTGATAAGCAAGACGATGACACAAAGGAAAAGATAAAGAAGTATATATACTAAGATACACTAGTATACAAAGGTCACGCCCAAATTTGAGGGCTCAAGCGTAATACCTTTTAAGGTAGAGTCCATTTCTAGGCTCATCCAACATATTCCCTTCATAATCTTCTAATTCATAGGCCCCTTTCTCTAAGACACATCGCACGATATAAGGACCGTGCCACATTGGGTTGAAATTACTTGCCCCCAACGGTTCTTTGACTTGGTCATAAATGAGAACCAAGTCACCCTCAGTATACTGTCGGGGCAAACAAACTTATCATATTGAACCTTAACACATCGTTTATTCACTTCGATGGCCATAGAGGCATATTGACATAGCTCATCAAGGTGCTCTAGGTGCACGAGGCATTCTTCAAGATCAAATGTGTCAAGTAGGAGCTCAATTTCCAACTTAAGGGAAGGGATTTGACATTCAATTGGAAGAATTGACTTCATGTCATGTACTAACTGAAAAGGAGAGAAACCAGTGGAAGTATTTACCGTAGTTTAGTATGCCCAAAGTGTAAGGCAAAGCATTAGATGCCAGTCAGATTTTCTTTAGCTGACAATTTTTTGCAAAATGGTCTTGAGAGATTTATTCACCACCTCTACTTGTCCATTTTCTCGGGGATAGTAAGGGGAAGACTGATCGTGCTTAAACCCCAGTTTTGATGCTAAATATTTCATCATTTCATTTCGAAAGTGATTTCCATGATCAGTGAAAATCTCTCTTGGGATTCCAAACCAGGATATAATCTAGTTGAATACGACGAATATTGTAGTCTTACCATCGGATTTAACGATAGGCATGGCCTCTACCCATTTAGTAAATTAATCCACGAACACGGTAATATGTTGGTGCCCCCAGCCAAGGCTGGGTTACAATCCATAAAATATACCCCCCACTTGGTGAAGGGACTGACAGTGACGATTGGGTGAAGAGGGGTTGGTTGCGAGCGCATTTTCCAAGCGAACACCTAGGAAGGGTGACACTTCTTGACCGCTTCAACACAATATTTAAAAATTGACGGCCAAAAATAACTGGCTCGCAATATCTTTTGGGTTGTCACAAGCTCGGATAAATGACCACCACATGCCCCACTATGACAGTCGTTGAGAATAGCCTCAACTTCCTTGTGACTCAAGCAACAATGTAAAATATTATCTACCCCTCGACGATACAAAGTGTCGTCGATGATAAGGTAGTTTTTATCCTGATGACGTATACACCGTCGTTCTTCTCTCGAAAGATGTTGGGGTAGCTTCAAGGTTTAAAAATAAATCAAAATGTCTCCATACCAAGGGTCCAAAGACGAGATAAGGAAAATATGCTCAACCATGAACGAATGTTCATGAAAAATTTCCTCATCTAGTCGATGGAAGTCTGACATCAATTCAGAAAAAACTAGTGATTTCTTAGATTTCACAAAAGCAAAATCGAGATCAAATTATTGCAAAATAACAATCCACTTATTGTACTTCCCCCATATGATACGCCTGGTGAGAACGTATTGAAATGGATTGATATTTGCAACCATGGTAGTTTTTCAAAGTAAGATATAATGTCGTAATATCTTAACCACATGTACGGGGGCCAAGGCCAGATTCTCTACGTGAGAGTATTTAAGTTCAGGACCAACTAGGTTTCGACTAAGATAGTATACAATGTCCTCATGGAGCTCATTGTCCTCCTGAACTATAACCATACCAACCATCCCTTCAGACGTGGCGATATAAAGAAGGTAGTCTCTATTGTAGTCTAGAGGCTTCAATAGAGGTGCCGATACCAAATATTTCTTAAGATCGTTGAAGTATTCTTGGGCTCGCTCATCCCAAATAAATAGAGTATCTTTCTTCAAAAGACACATGAAACCTTTAGTTAAATTGCCATAGTTCACTATGAAATGATGCAGGAAGTTAGCCTTCCCCTATAAACCTTGAAGTTGTCGAATGTTGTGCAAGGGAGGAAATCGAAGTATTGCCTCAACCTTCATAGGATCTACCATGATCCCATGCTTAGACACTATGAATACTAAAAGACGTCCAGACCTAACGCAAAAGATACACTTGTCAGGGTTCAACCGAATGTGATAATAACGACATCTCTCGAATACTAATCGAAGGTGAGTGGAGTTATCTACTCTCATGCAAGAGTGAGCAACGAGATCATCTAAGTAAGCTTCGAAAATATGCTTAAGATCGTGAAATGAAAAGGTCATGGCACGTTGGAAGGTTTGTCTAACGTTCTTAAGACTGAAAGGCATTTTCCGGTATGCAAAATTACCCCGAGGACAAATAAACATCGTCTTATGTTGGTCCTCGAGTTTGATATGGATTTGATTATACCCTAAAAATCCTTATAAAAGAAAAGACTTTTCTTCCCACACACTCGTCAAGAATATGGTATATAAAAGGAGTAGGGAAGTTATCTTTAGGACGAGCCTTATTCAAGTCTCTAAATCCATAGACACGTGGATGGTTCCTTGATTTTTATTTATGGGAACGGTATTGGACACCCATTCAGTCAAGGGAACCGGGTAAATGAAACCAACATTAAGTAGCTTCTATACCTCTGCCTTAATGGCGGGGGCCTTACTAGGATTAACATCTCTAAGATGTTGGCGAACAGGTTTAGCATCTAGATAGGTTTTAATCTCATGCTCGACAATGATGGAGTCGATCCCTGGAATCTCTTCATATGACCAAGTGAATACATCTCAGAATTATTTGAAAAGATCGGTGTATATCTGAATTTCTTCAGGAAAACAATCCACACCGATATATACATTCTCAATTTAACCAAGGATAAGAGAGATGTCGATTGTGACGGTAGGAGAAACATTCTCCATGTTTCTTTCAACATAAATACCATGCGTATCAAATGGAGCCACGAAGTCATTGACCATCTCACTTAGGGTAGATATAAATTCATCATGTTCGACCCTAACAATATCTGGGAGAAAATAGGACCGATGGTGCATATCGTCCTAAGTCCTATCAAGACTAGACATGGCCTCTAATATGGATTCATCCGAAGATAAATTATCATCGAGGAAATCATGTGAACAAGATGATTAAGTGGCCCATACAGGCTCTAAAAAAGGATCCACCTCGTCCGTCTGCGAGGACGAAGGATCCAAGTCAACAGTAGCGTCGAGAATAACCTGATACACAAATTCTACTGCTGACAGTGGCATTGCCATCCTAATATGCGACTGACCTTCATACGACATAGTCGGGGAAGGTAGGGTCCAATGGTCATCGAAATATGAAGTACGGGTAGGAACGGACCTCATCGATGAAAAAGAGTCACTGGAAATGGCATGAATATGGTGAATTGGTGACATGAAATCAAAGCTACCCATCAAAGAGGAATATATTTCAACACCAACATCCTAAGTTGCTTGCTGAGAATTATCAATCACAAGGACTGAAGGTCCAATCGATGCAATAGGAATAGCATGCGCAAAGGACAACTGATAAATCGTCACTATCTTCCCTTTGTGAGGAAAACATAAAGTACAAAAAATAGATGACACGATGGTTGTCATGGAATAATTCCAATTACGCACTAGTAGTAAATTATAGTCGAGAGGCATATCAACCACCTCGACATCAACTTCCATAGTCTTCCCACCTAACTAGACTAGAAAAGCAAGGAGAATTATGTGGGGTCGAAACAATCACCCATCAAATGCGATCAACATAGTCATAGATTGAGACAGGGTCGGAGAGCCAATGGATTTCCAACAAGTTAGGGACATCACACATGTAGCAGCATCTTCATCAATTACAGTACGTTTGATGGTAATTTTCGTGTACTCCACATGGATTTGAAAATCCACGTGGTAAGGTAAGTGAGGCTTAACATCGGAGATGTCGAACTTGATAACCTTCGAGCCTCACGGGTCAAGAGCTTCTAACACAGATAAAAAGGTGTTCCTCTGTGAAGGACATGTGGGGCACCTCCAAAGATGACATCGCACAAGGGGTTTGGCCCAAATCTTCAACAATCGAATAGTTATGGGTGTATCTGGAATTAGGATTGTGGGGAGAGTGATTTAGTACTCCTTTCGGAATATGAGGCGAAGGTTTCATCTTTTCGATCTGTAAGGGTGTTTCTAGAGGAGGAGGATACTTTGGACCTATAACAGTCTATGAAGAACCATAATCATGAGATCGAGTGGCTACGTCAATCTGAGACTTGACCATATTGATGCATAGATGGCCACCTTCATGTGTCGAGGGGTTTTGACTCCCGCTCGAAGCAATTCTAGTGTTGGAGGTCCACGAGGCCATGTGTTGATAATGTGGAAATGGGTTTGTCAACACAGAGGGCCATTGCGATAAGAGCCTCAAGGCTTCCTCTATTTTTGGGCATAGGTGGGTAAGGTGATCATCTTTACAAATTTTACAAGGAAACTTCACCTTCCACTTTTATTTCTTTCCCTCCCCAGCATTATTATTCGATCTATCATTGTTAGTGTTGTCCTTGGATTTATTATTATTTTTTCTACCCTTACGATTATTACCTCGTACTTTCTTCTTAGTCCCTCTTGGTTTTTAGTTACCATTTTTTTTAGACGACAACTGTACATAATGCACATCCGCCGACTAGGTGGTGGTGGAGGATGAAGTCGAATATCATCTTGCTACAGGCTGGCTTAAAGACAAATCTTTCAACTGGTTCATCACCAAGTCTGTAGTCATAGCATTTGAAGAGCCTATGATGCCATTAGCATGAGGCCCGAGATTTTTTCTAGGGTCATAGTTTGACCATGGTGCATCGGGGATAATTTCATAAAGCATCCCATATTGAGCATATATGAGGTCCAATTGATGGGGTTTGAAAATGGCTTCTTCCTCAGATGTTACTCCGGATGTAGAGACATCCTTAAAAATATAAGGCAATAAAGAATTAAGGAACCTTTCCAACAGAAACTCTGGAGGAATGTTGGCTTTAATAAACCTCTTCCATCTACGCCACTCTTGGATATGGACTGAGATCTGCGTGGCTTTATCTTTGTGAAAGGTCAAAAAAAGTTCTATGTCAGCATCGTAACGAACCAACAATTGGAAGTGGTTGAGAAAGACCAATACCATCTTATTGAAAGTTCCATATGTTCCCCCTGGTAGTTCAATGTACCATTTCATGGCGACCCCTGTGAGGGTGCATTGAAATAGCCTCAAACAAATAGAATCATCATTTAGGGAGTTAGTTGAGCACCATATATGAAAATTAGTCACATGATAACCTAGATTCTCACTATTCTTGCCCTCAAATTTTGGAACGTCCGAAGGAAGCTTGGTGGGTATGGGGGGCCACGACGGATCGTGACGCCTAAGGTCATTCATTAATTTCGACAAATATGGTAGATTAAGCATGGCCAAAAAAGGGAGACAGGGTTGCGACGTCTGAGCCCATGCTCCTGGGAAAGATTGGAGATGAGGGATTGCAAGCCATCCAGGGTTCTGGTATATACCATGGCCATGTTCGGTAGGATAATATCCTCCTCCAAACTGATTCATGAAAGGTTGTAATGATCCGGATTTTTTGAGCAGAACGAAATGAATACAGATTATTAAAATATTCTTAACACTGAATAACAGAGATACAATAAAACTGGTTTTTTATTTAATAAGGCAATAAGTTGAAACTGTACAATGCAGCGGAAAACAAGCTTGTTGGAATGGTGGTAGCTTATCTCTGAGAAGAGATGTGACGGTTGCACTCATTCGCAAGAAAATGGTTACAATGAGGCTCTGAAGGCCTTTTACAATAAATAGGAATGTCAAAAACCCTAGACATCCAAAAACCTAACCCTAGGAGATGAAGCGCCAAAAGTCATGTGGGCCCTGTTTGGGTAAGTTAGTACATCAACTTCCCGAGGTCGTAACTTTTGCATACGATCTCCATTTTAGGCGCACAGTAGCTCGTTGGAAAGGTATAAACAAGAAGAATGATTGTTTACTGGCCCAGGTAAGTGCCTCCAGCAATCATTCGGGCCCCAAATCCCCAAAAAACATCATTTAGGGCCTCAAAACATCCCTAGAAGTTTGGAACCCGAAAAACTGTCGAAAAATTGCCAAGGTGAATTTTTTTTTTTCGAGCCAATGGAATAAGTGGGTGGCCATCGATATCCACCTGGATCAATCCTCCCTCCTTAGGAAGCAATGGTCTCCATTGTGTTGAGTTCCCCCATCATATGAGAGAATTTCTGTTGAATTTGGCCCTGGGTGAGCCACTTTCCTTGGTGCAGGAGATGCCCTGCTTTGACAACTCGATAAAGATGGATTCTTTGTTGTCAAGTGTCCTTGATCTGTGTGTCCACAATATGATCATTGGATTCCTATTGCATGCAGTCAAGGTTGAGCTCTGTTGGTGTCAACTGCTCTGTTATCTTTGAGGTGTCCAATAATGGTGGGAAATATTGCCGAAGGAGAGCCACGTTGAAGATTGGATGCATACCAAGGAAGGGGGGAATGTTGATCTAAAAAGCATTGTCACCCACAACCTTGGTGATGGTGTACGACCCATAATAGAGTGGGCGAAGCTTCCGATGGTGCCCTGTAAGGCGTCCTTTCTGAAAATGAAACCAAACTTTGTCGCCCACCTGAAACTTATGTGGCACCCGATGTTGATCATGACGTTGCTTGTACTTGGCATTAGACTTCTGTAGAATATCTTGAACCTGTTCACAGATGTGTTGGATCTGCTCAATGAACTGGGTGGCTTTGTCAGTTTCTGGTGTAGGAGGGGATGAGTCAACCGACGTGGTCGCTAGGGATAGTACAACATCCATGGGGCCCAATGGCTGGAATCCCAACCCCACCTAAAAGGGGCTGTGTCTAGTTGAGCTATGCAGGGCTCGGTTGTAGTTATGTTGGACATAGGGAAGACTCTCATCCCATGTGAGGGGTTTTTTTGAATTGTACATGCACAGGATATGTATGACCATCTAATTGATGACCTCAGTTTGGCCATATGTCTGGGTGTGGAAGGCAGTGGATTTGGTGAGCTTGGTATCTAGCAATGACCAGAGGCTCGACTAGAATGAGTTGAGGAACCAATTGTCACGATCTAAGATAATGGTTTGTGGGATCCAAAAATGTACCCATACTCATTCAAAGAAGAGCTTGGTGGTGGCTTCTGTTGTGATTTTCTTCTTGCAGGCGTCTAGAATCGCCATCTTAGAAAAGCGATCAACAACCAAAAAAACACAATCATTTCCCCTCTTGGTGGATGGGAGGCCTAGCATGTAGTCCATTGAGATGGATTCCCACAACCTGTTAGGAGTAGGAAGAGGAGTGTACAAGCCATGTTTCTTAGTGGTCGGTTTGGAAATAGTGTAGGCGGAGCAGGACCTGATATACTTGTTGACATCCTGTCGAAGTTTCGTCCAGTAGAAATTTTTCTACAACACTGCCACTGTCTTTTTGATGCCAAAGTGTCCTACCATCCGATTGTAGTGAGCTTCCCAAATTAGCTTCGCGTGATTGCTTGATGGAATGTAGAGATGGTTCAGATGACACAACAACCCATCTTGAAGATGGAAATTAGTGACCACTAAGTTGGCGCCCAACATTTGGTAGGTGGTGGAGAAGCCAGGCTCTATCTTGTAGAGGTGGGGCCATCTGGAGGTCTCATGGCCGCAAGAGTCTAGCACCGTGGTGAGTTCTGCGAATGGAGGTCGAATGAGGCAGTTAACAACTCGGTTGGTACTTCTTTTTTTATACTTGATGTTGAGGTGGTATTGTTGTAAGTATTTTGACCACTTCTAATGGCGATCATTCTGCAATTTGCCTTGGGTTTGCACGAACTATAGTGGCTTGTGATCAGTGTGGATGACTATCTTATTCCCAAGAATGTAATGTCTCCATTGGAGGTAGGCTTGCATAATGGAGTACATTTCTTTGTCGTAAGTAGGGTACTTACAGACAACATCTACTAGTGTCTCACTATGATATGCCACGGGGTGGCCATGTTGAGTGAGAATGACACCCACAACACAGTCTGAAGTATTTTTCTCAATCTCAAAGGGATTTTGCAGGTCTGGTAATGAAAGTATCGGGGATGAGCACAAATGCTTCTTCAAGTCATTGAAGGCTTGTTGTTGGGACATTCCCCACATAAATTTTGCCTTACCGCCACCCCTGGTTACTTGGTTGAGGGCCCATGTGATATGAGAGAATCCCAACACAAACCTGCAATAGAAATTGGCGAGGCCCAAGAAGCTCTGAAGTTCAGTGAGTGTGGTTGGGGCTGTCTAGTCACAAATGACCTAAATCTTGGCTAGATCCACATGCACACCATGTTTATCAACGATGTAGCCTAAGTAATGGACCTTGTCCATGCTGAAGGAGAATTTTTCCAAGTTTGCATATAGTTTGTGCTGCCGCAGGGTATGCATAACTTGTTGAATATGTTGCAAGTGTTCCACCCAAGTCTTGTTGTAGATGAGGATGTCATCTAGATACACCACTACAAAATTATTGGTGAAAGTTCGTAGGATATCGTCCATCATCCTCATAAAATTTGTTGGAGCATTTGTCAAACCAAAGGGCATGACCAACCATTCAAAAAGACCTTCTTTCAACTTGAAGGAAGTCTTCCGTACATCTATCTATTCTATTGGGACATGGTGGTAGCCAGAATTCATATCAATCTTATTGAAGTATTTGGCCCCGGTGAATTGATCAAGGAGGTCGTCGATTCAGGGAATCGGGTACCAATTTCAGACTGTGATTTTATTTAGGGCCCGGTAATCAATGAAGAGTCGCTAGGTCTTGTCTTTCTTCTGCACCAGCATGATTGGGCTACCACAAGGCGATGAGATGGGACGGATGTGCCCCTTGTGGAGCAATTCTTGGATCTGCCTCTTGATCTCCTCGTTTTCTAACAGAGAGCAATGGTAGACTATCCCATTGGGTAACAGTGCATATGGGGTTAGATAGATGGGATGCTTGACCTGGCAATGCAGAAGTACCTTGGTAGGAGAGGAGAATATATCTAAGTATTCTTCCATGATCTTATCCACTTGCTTCTGTTGTTTGGAGATATCGGTCGCAGAGGCCCTGGATGTGGTTGCGATCTTTCGCTCACTCTAAGAGTGAATCACAAAGAAGATACATTTCCCGGTCTGAGAGATGATCTTCCTGCATTGCTTGGCAGAGATAAAGGAAATATCACTAGGAGGGACTGCCTTAGGTATCCTATACAATTTCTTTTTCAAAGTAATAATAACACTACGAGGCCTAGACTCATATACAACATGAGGTTTCCATAAATAAGGTTGGCCCAAAAGAACATTACAAACTTCGAAAGGAGCAACATCACACAATACCTCGTCTTTGAAGGGCTTGATGTCGTATGACAATCGACACTATTGGTTGATGCAGAGATTTGTTCCTTGGCGGAGCCATCCAATGGTATAGGGTTGTGGGTGTGTCATTGTCAGCAGGGCCAACTGCTTGAAGACCTCAGCTAAAATGAGGTTCTTCTAGCTACCGCTATCAACGATGAAGTACAACGGGGTGCCTTTTACCCACATCTATGAATGGAAGAGTGATCCCCTTCTTCTGTCTCATCCGGTTCACTAGGCAGGAGCTTGGTGGTAGCAATGGTGGCATTGGGTTCCATGTCAATGATCCGTCTTCCCCTTTTTGGTTCTAACTCAGAGTCAGAACCCGCATCTGATTCAGAGGCTTTCACTTTGGCCACTAGCGACTGCTTTGAGCGACAGTCAACAGTGTTATGACAAGGGATTTTATGGAAGTCGCACCACTTCCTGGTATCTTTTTTTGTCTTTCTGGTGTCCTTTTCTTGCGACTTGGACTGGTTGTCCTGATACTGTCCATATTTTCTCTGTCCTTTGTTCTATGGGCTGGGGCCACCCTTTCTTGGCTTTTGCTGTGAGGGTTTCCCAGGCCCAAATTGTCGTGTCTTTTGTTTGAGCTTCTGCTGGATTTTGACGGCATATCGGTAGGCCATGCCAAAGGACGAGATGTCTATAAATTTCATTTCAGTCTGGATTTATCAATGCAGAGCACCAAATTTCTCTCTAAATCTTTGATACCCAACTTGGTGCGCAAGTTATGGAAGATATTTGTGAACTATGGCACTGCTTGGTCTCTTTCTTGCCGCAGTGTGGTCCATTTGGTATACAAGTCGTCATAACTTCCGACAGGGTAGTATTTTTCCTTAATAGCATCCCTGAATAATTCTCAAGTGGTCGCGACTGTAAATAATGAGGGTTCCTCTGTTTCCTTTTGCTAAAAAAAAATTTCCCACCAATCTTTGACATGGGGAATGGATTTGAGGAGCGCAAAAGTAATATTTTCTCTATTCAAAAAGTTATGGACAAAAAAATACCCTTCTAGTAGATTCAACCACTTGTATACAACATCTGTGTCTATTCGACCTTCAAATATAGGAATATCGAATTTGATTTGTACCTTGAAGGGTGCGGTGCCTCCACTCGAGGAAGATGCGTCGTCTGTTGGTAGTTGCCAAAGGATTAGCGCGAAACCATCCATCATCTCATTTCTCTATTGCGTGAGGGATTCCTCAAGAAACATTTTGAAAGGATCTCCTGTCCCACCATATTTATTTTCTCCTGCCATGAGAGGTCACTTGGGCATGTGAGAGATTTTGTCCTCAAGAGAAACAAGCTCGACACCCAATTCTTTGTACCATGACCTCGTTGGGGACATGCATTAAGATGACAAGGAGCATACATCTCTGATACCACTGATCTGGATTTTATGAGAAGAACGTAATGAATACATATTATTAAAAGATTCTTAACACAAAATAACAAAGATACAGTAAAATTGGTTTTCTATTCAATAAGGAAATAAGCTAAAACTATAAAATGCAGTGGAAAATAAGCTTGCTGGAATGGTGGTGGTTTATCTCTGAGAAGAGATGTGATGATTGCGCTCATTCGCAAGAAGATGGTTACAGTGAGGCTTTGAAGGCCTTTTAAAATAAACAGGAATGTCAAAAACCCTAGACATCCAAAAACCTAACCCTGGGAGATGAAGCGCCAAAAGTCATGTGGGCCCTGTTTGGATGAGTTAGTACATCAACTTCTCGGGGTCGTAACTTTTGCATACGATATTCAATTTAGGCACACGATATCTCGTTGGAAAGGTCTAACCGAGAAGAACAATTTTCGACTGGCCCAAGTAAGAGCCTCTGGCAATCACTTGGGCCCCAAATCCCCAAAAAATGTCGTTTAGGGCCTCAAAACAGCCCCAGAAGTTTGGAACCCGAAAAACTATCGAGAAACTGCAAAGATGAAAAACTATTTTCCGAGCTAATGGAATAGGTTGGTGGCCACTGATATCCACCTAGATCATGTAAGGGCACCATACCTGCATAAGCGAAATGATAAGGATTATATATGTTTCCCCGAATGAAGGAAATTTGTGTTGGGGGTTGCCCATACCGTGAAATTGACTCCCTCGGGATGGAACACTATAGGATAGAGGGGGATTCACCATAATAAATCTGTTCATTGGAATCGACGTGGAGGAAGAGGGGATGAAGGACAGAATATAGGAAGTGAATTTTCCACCCATTTGAGCACTCCATCCAAGGGCATTGAAGCTAGGATTAGGCCTGGAGGAAGGAGGATTCCAACCTCTAACTGTAGGATTTATTTCGGGAATATGACCTCCACCAAATGAGAAAAGAACATAAGGAGGCGTCGTACCCCCAGACCAAAAACTAGGATTCACATTAGCCATTGAAACAGAGGATGAGATTTGCGACGTCATGTCGGGCATACCAAAAGAAAATGGATTAGAGGCCGAAGGTATTTACTGAGACTCATGACTTGACATACCAAAAAGAGATCCGAAAGGGTTAGTTCCTGTGGGTCGAGTAGAACTCATAGGTTGGGTAGCAATAGAGGAGGGAACCTTCGACACCCACACCATTGAGGATAAAGGAATCAAAGGGATCCCAGTAATCATAGAAGAGAAAAGAGTTGAAGGAATCCTCGAGATGTTCATGTCTGACTGAATACTCATAACTGGATGATCATGAGTCTGGGAGGTGGAGATATATGTACCACATTTATTAACTCTACGCCTTTTAGAAAGCAGCTTCGATAAATGATCAATACACATTGGTAATTTCAACAAACGAAGAGACCGACGAGGAGGCTAGTCTTGCTCCACGATGACTCATAACTCGAGATATAAAAAAAAATCCTAGGGCCAACTAATAATCAAAGAGCACACCAAAATAAAGAAAAAAGGTCAATGCACACAAACATGATATAATGGCTGAAAGGGGCCTCCCACACTAGAGTAGGTATGTCTATCCCAAGAGGGGCATGAGACTCCCTTCAAAATATTGGAGGTATCAGAATCAATTATAAGGGCCCTTGTGGGCTTAACAACGCAGTCGGTCAGATCCCCCCAGAGAAGTAATCCTCCATAAAGGTTGTGTGTTGTCTGACCCTTGTCTCACTCAGGGTACATGCAAAATAACCCCTGCAAGAAACCTATGTGGCTACCTATGTCAAGCAACTAGACTCACCACGATATAACCAATGTGTAGGCGAGCAATGGCATGTCTGGTCCACCATATGGGCAGAGCCTGAAATCTCGAAAGAACCACCTCTCATAGAGGTAAAGGTATTAGAAAGACCCCCAAATACGAATAAAACCCCAAAAATATCTCTGACTCTAGGAAGATATTAAAGGGTTATCTTTGCAACCAACTTCACACGACCTTGTTCTTAACTCCGATGCAAGTGGAGCCTCCTGACATCACCGATTACATAATGGGTTTCACCACTCCCTGGTCACAAATATGTCTAGTTTAATAGCCTTGGAGAATTTTACTCACAAAATCATATTCCAAGGCCCTATGTCCTATACTTGTTTGTGTACCTTGAAAAATAAAATCGTTTCTAATCAATTTTAATTAATCAGCATTAATTTTAATGGATTCTACTTACTCGAGGTGCATTCATGAACCTGATGGTATTATGACTCAACATATAAAAAGAAGAAAACATAAAAACACTGCTTAGTACTAGTCTTGAATTTCAAAGAGATGGTATGCTTCTAAATGCAATCTTTCCAATACAATCTCTATAATTTCGATGAAATGCAATCTTTCCAAATGCATCAAAATCAGTGCAAAGTAATAAAAAGTGCAAATGCCATAAGTACAATGCAAGTAAACAAGTATTTTTGTATTTTCGATATAAAGAAAAGAAAATGAAAGGATTGAATAACAACTTCACAGGCATGCCCTACTGCAAGAAAAAAGAGACAATCCAAGTAGGATACCAAGAATAAAACACTCATACCAATGTGCAAGGACAACCAATGAAAATGACAAGAAAGAAACCCACCCAAAAATTCAACAATAAAAAGGCTTCCTATCACTCTATAGGCACTTAACAATCATAATAGGGATCTAAGAAGACTCAACAACCAACAAAACTCACCTAGAAAGCACCAAACTCAGCCAACAAGAATTAATAGATGATGTAGGCAATTGTTTGAGCAACAAGCATGTATATATGCACCCTAAAGGAAGACAACTTGCGTATGTACGCGTCTGTGGAAAAACCGTGTATACCAAGTAGAACACTACCAAGGCAAGGATTAAGCCAAGAAACTCATATGCAAGGTAAAAACAAGTTGTCAAGCAACAATAAACAAGGAAACTCATGCAAACAAAGAGAAAATCAAGGAGAAAACACTCGAATATGGTCGCCAATTTTGTTACGGGGAAAATCTCTCTATGGCTAGGGGTAAACCACAACAGATGAAATGACACGCAGAAATCAACTCTAATATCAAGTATGCTATATAAATGAAATGCTAACAAGACAAGGCTAAAATCTTACCTCATCTAGACGTTCTGAGAAGACCACCATTGAGCACACGACCCAAAGCTTTATACCTACAAATTGTCCTCAACAACCAATATATACAAGCATATGGTGATAATATTTAATGTCACCATACAAATTAGCATAATCCATTAACATACATGACAAATACACCCATGGAATAATAATTCAAATATTTTCAAGATATCAATTGGACAAGAAAAGAGTATTTCTATTAAAATAATCAACAGAATTACATAGGTGACAAACTTTTGTAACGACACATATTGAAACCGAGAAACTAAGTCCCTCAAGCTGGTCCTCCACCACTTCAATCCTCCACAAAGGCAAGCTCATATATAGGAGTCAATGAGGTTCTCCATCACAAATAAGGAATAGCTTGGGGGATGAACACAAAAAGTTTAGACTTTCAAGGACAACAGGATGCAGACTCAATATGAAGTGAAATTTCTCCAGTGTCTTTGCTCTCAAAGTTGAATTGTCGAATTCTCTTCTAGGCTTGGATATGGCTCAATTTATAGCCTTCTAATGGAACTGAAGGGTCGAGTCAGAGCATTTCCAGTATATGGAAGGTCAAGGATCATGGATCTCGTGACATGGCATGGAAACCCGACATAATTTTTAATTTTGAGCCTCAAACCCGATGTACACAGGTTGTAGTGGAGCATCCTGAGTATACGCTTGTTGTATAACTGATAGGATGCGTATATGTGGAAAATGTGCATTTTTTTCTCTGGAATGAACATACAGGGGACTTCAAGTCTGCAGAGGGTAATGGAAGGCCATCCAAGAAAGTTGCATGGAGTGAGGCAAAATTTGTTGTAACAATCTCTTTGCTGTAGATTTACCAATTGACTAAATAATGTATTGGTCTTAATATCCCCATAATGTGCTATCAACTCATCCGTATAAATGGACCAAAATACAATAGAATATTTTTTTCGTTCATAAAGCCATTGATACTAGAGAAATTGATCATTTTCTAAATACAAGGATGCAAGAGTTACCTTTTGTGATGTTGAAACTTGGTGCAAATCAAAGAATTGCACCATATGGAATAACTATGTTATAGGATATTTACATCAAACTTCCTCATATCGATGTTGGGAATTAAGTAGTTCCTTGGTGTTGAGTTAAACCATCGATGATGTAGATCTTGGAATGATGAATGATCATGGTTCTGAGATTCAATATGCATGCTCCCTAATTATGTTGAAATATTCTCCATATGTGACTAAGGTTCAACACTATTGTTCTCCTTATTTTTATGATTTTCTTGCATCTTGATATCTCCTTTAGGTAATATCTCATCTAGGGTATGTAAGATGGAATTTTGTAATTGTTCCATCCTCTAATTCATCAAGATTTCCATTTTATCTTCCATTTCCCTTTTAAATATTTCTTGGGAATGTGAGAAATCCACAAGTTTCAACACACTACCACTCATTTCATCAACTTGGTTCTTCAATTGGGATAGCCTATTTTCAGAGTCTTCACTTTCTTTAGAAGTCATGTGTGAGATCTCTAGAGGTTCACAAAGAGAAGAAATTCTTGAAAGGTCGCTTTCCATTGGACAAAATAACAATACTCCTCTTTTTTCTCTTTATCACAATTTTTAAATCACCCAAAAGAAATCTTCCAATCAAAAGTTATGCCAATTGTAAGTTACGTACCTTTAAAACCTTAATTGGGAGATTTTATTGTTGACCGACATTTGTCTTGATGTATCTCTGAAATTTCATCCCTTCCGAGTCTAAATATTTTTTTGTAGTACTCTTATGTTTCTTCTCTACAATTCCATAGGTCTAACCAAAATTTGATGTGCCAAGTGAAAGTTATGGTAACTTAACCAAAACATGCTGATTTTTTTCCCTTTTGAGAGAAGAAACTTGTACAGAATATCACGTATCCAATATTTCAAATCTGTTTTTGAAATTTTTACTTAAAATACTATGGTCTATCTTGTTTCCAAATAAACTAGTGGCACTCAATTTTGACTTTCCAAACTTCATATATGGCACTTCTACCAACAACACCTATTTGAGACTAGTTTTAGGACTCGACAAATAACCCTAATTTCCATATCTTGTATATTAGAAAGTAAAATGCTCAAAAACTGTACATTTTTACCACACATAATTCTCTTTGTTTCCTTAGGATTCTAAAAATTTCATAGTCTAAAATATTTCCTAAAAAATGGTATAACGAAAATTCCAAGATGGCTCATTTGAAATTAATTTCAAGACTAGTCATAAACCCTAACTTCCACATGATATATCTCATAAAGTATAATGAAACGGTACCTGAAATTTTTACCATAATTACTCCACTATGTATCCTTGGTATGATAAACAATTCAAAGTTTGAAATGTCTCTAAAAAAAATTATAGCAAAAATTACAAGATGACTTTTTTGAAGGAGAAAAACCCTAGGGTCGTATGCTCTGATACCAAATGTTATACACCAAACGACCAAAATAGCATAGAGAGAGAGAGGTAACTCCACACCTTGATAAAGAGAGAAGAACAAATGTGAAGCCTCTTTGAGGGTGAAACCTCCTTTACAATAAAACAAATGTACAAGATAAGATGATCATAAAAGGAGGCCTCCTTGGTATATATATATATATATATATATATAGGAGACCAATGGTACAATTACAATTAAAGGGTCTATACGACAATACTAATATAACAAATCAATATCTAGGGCTTTACATGGAGCTTTATGATTAAAATGGGACTTTTTCTAGGGGCTTAATAGTTTCACTAGCTTAGGCAGTTCGGTGATGAAATCCATTGTTGTTACTGTTGAATTTAAAGCAGTTGCAAGAGCCATTCTCCCCGGAGGATGGCTTAAGACCCTAGGTGTGGACTAGGGACCCCAGTACACTCCTAGGGTTCTTGGTCTGGGACCAAATAGTCAGAGCCATGGAAAAATAACTTTGTAAGGGCCCCCAGTATACAACTGGGGTTCTTGGTCTGGGACCAAGCAGTAAAGACCCTTGAGAGGGCCCCCAATATATGATTGGGGTTCTTAGTTTGGGACCAAGTAGTTTAAGTCCCTAGATATGTCTAGGGACCCTGGATGTGTTCCAGGGTACCCATGTCTAAGGCATGGGTTGATCCTTAGTCTTTTACCTTGGTGGATAAGACCCCAGATATGTTCTGGGGCAACCTGATCCCTGATCACGTAGTTGTTGGTGGGTGATCCGCTTTCCTCTCTTCCAGGATGGTCCACAGAACCTAGGAGATATTTTGAAGGTGGGCATGACCTCATGAGGGATGTATCCCATTTGTAGTGATGATAAAGTTGATTGGTCACATTGAGAAGTATATGGACATGTGTAAACCTCTCCTAACCGCCCCCCCCCTCCCCCCACCCTTGGTTTTTGAGCTTGAGTTTGTTTGGGGGTTTGTATTTTTGTTTTAAGGGTTTATATAAGAAATATTTAATTAATGTTAATTATAATATATTTAATTAATATTTATATTAATTAAATATATTATTTTAATTATATTTTTTATTACCCTAACCCTTGCCTAAAAGCATAAATAAGAACCC
>ML857786.1:16727-26742 GCA_009831015.1 Picea engelmannii
TCCTAAATAAATATTCTAATATATAAATTATTAAATAAATTAGTATGTGATATGATATAGTATAAAATTATCCTTATACTTTAAAATTCTCAAATATATATCACTTAATTTCAACACAAATTTTAGATTATTTTAATCACTTAAAAATTGTTAGAAATAAAGATGTGCTCATTTTTCCATAGATAATATAACAATATTTCCACCCAACCATAGGTACAAAGGCCACCCTCGAGCACCTTAACCTTGGTAGACAAAATAATTCTAGAAGCAAACCAATAGCCAACTAAGGTAGCGCACCTTTCTCCAAGGCTAGCGCACCAATCAAGAATAACCAAAGACCAAGCAGAAAGTCAAAACCATAACCAAGAGAAAGTCAAACCAAAAGCCTAAATCCGAGTTGCAGAAGCAACACTCCCTCTCCAAACTTGTGCACCACTAGTCTTACGCAGTTGTGAGAGTGTGAATGACAAATGAGCTCTAGCGCCCTCTTATTTATAGTTCTCTTTGTCACATGTCTAGGTCGAATTCTTCTTTTTGGAGGTTAACACTTAAATATTAATTCTTTTATTGAGGTTGAAAGCCACACAATGGGATACAAGGATCATTCTTCTAATATGGACCTATGTCCTAGAAGAATGTTAGTCCTCTCAAATGTTGAAAACCACGTCATGGGTTACAATGACCATTCTTCTAATCCGGACATATGTCCTAGAAGAATGATTGTCCTAGACCATTTTCCTAATTGGAACACAATTTGTGCCTTAGGAAAATACCAATCCATGATACAACAACAAACTATCAACCTGGACCATTCTCCACAGAGAGAATTCATGTCAACCAATAATTTGTTATGTCTGGACCAATCTCCATGGACAATGTATGTCCACCAACACACTTGTTAATATTATGGTAGCTGCGGGAGGTATTTACCTCCATGTGTGAACCTGATGAGAATATAAGACTCTGGAAAGCAAGAGAAAACCCTAATGAGTTGGCTAATAACCCTAGAAGCCTTGTTGGCTCAAGAAGATAATTTATATTAGGTTATTAGCCTCCAAGAGAAGAAGTCGACCAGAAATAATAATAATATACTGAACAGACACATATCCAAAAGGATAAGTCGGCCCCAGCAAATCTGGCAGAACCAGTATAAATACATGGCACCAGTTCTCATTTGACAGCATCTCATAATTATAGTTCCTAGTTTGGTGTGCACTGCGGTTCCTAGTTTGGTACGCACATGTGGAGGAGAGCTGCAGGTGCAGTTGCAACAACAACAAGTTTTCAGTATTGTCTAGGGTTTGGACTATCTGATCAGCTATTGTTGGTGCGCTATCCTTGGAGGAAGATGCGCTACACTTTGTTTGGCTATCTAGCCTAGGGTTTGCTTCCGGAGTATTTCTCAGTCAAGGTTAAGGTACTCAGAGGGTGGCTTCGGCCTATGGTTGGGTGATGAGGGTATCATCAATGGTAAAACGAGCACACCATCTTCTATATTCTAACAGGTTATGGGCCCACGCCTCCTTTAGTCAGTCTAAATGCTGGAAAGAAACATAGCCACTAGGATATTGAGCTCGTTGAGGAACTGTCACTAGGGTTACTAGCAGAAGCAGCTTCCAGGACACTGCCACTAGGGTTACTAGTAGGAGCAGTTGCAGAAACCCTAATCCTCTTGTTGAGGCACCTTAAGTGAATGGATTGACCTAATCTTCAGATAGATCAGTGCACCCTAGCCTAGCGCATCTCCTATCACTCTCAGAAGGCCAAGACGTGAATTTTGGATTTCAAGTCAAATCTAGGGCTTGACCAAGTCAAGCAAGCCATGACTAACTCTATGAAGTCTGAGAACAAGTTATATGGAGCCTCTAACTTCAAAGCATGGAAGACAAGGATTGACCTCATCCTTGCCAAGAATAAAGTGTTGTATATTGTGAAAGGAAAGATCGTGAAGCCAGAGTTTGAAGAAGGAAATGAGAAGGAACCACAGAACGTTGCAGCTATGGAGAAGTTCAAAGATGTTGACATCAATTCCATGAGTATCATAGTGGATTCTATAAAATACCACTTGATACCCTACATCTCCCATCTTGACTCATCAAAGAAGATGTACGATGCCCTAACAAATCTCTTCTCAGTCAGAAACATTGGACAAGTTATGAGTCTGAAGAATGAGCTTCGTGACATGAAGATGAATGAGGATGACAACATAACATCATACTTTGTAATAATATCCCACTTAAAAGATCAACTACAAGCTATTGAAGAGATCACTTCAGAGAAGGAATTGGTGAACATAGTACTCAATGGTCTTCCCAAGACATGGGATGCATTTTCTGCAAGCATGAACACAAGAAAGGAATACCCGACATTTGAAGAACTTTGGACTTGTTGTGCTCAAGAAGAATCAAGGATCAATGCAAAAGAGAAACCCCAAAAAAAGTACGATGATGAAGCCTTCATAGCAAGATTCAAGAACTTCAGGAACAAAAGGAAGTTTGGTTCAAGGAGGAAGACAAATCAAGAGAAAGACATTTCAAAAGTACAATGCTTCAACTATCAAAAGTATGGTCACTACAAGAATCAGTGTCCTGAGCTAAAGAAAAGGAAGGAGAAACATGAAGCATCGATTGTCGAAGAAAAGGACCCTACAAAGAAGACTAAGCAGGATGGAAGAGACTTCTTCTTCTAAAAAGGTAACAACACTCTCCTTATTTCTTGTACACATCTTGTTTGCATTGTCCCTGTACATATCTTGTATATCTATCTCTTGGAAGATAATGTGTTCCAAGAAGAACTATACCTATGGAAGAACAAAATGGATATCATTAGATAATACACATGAAAGAATTAAATACAAATCATGTGAAAGCTATTAAGATGAATCTGTTAGTAACATTTCTCGTCCGAAGAACATGAGCGATCAGGTCTGCAAGTTGCACAAGAAGTGCCCGAGCGCGACACGGGAAAGTCTCATCTTTCGGGTTTCCTCGCAAGTGAGTGGGAGAACTTATGTTGTTGACGGTCTAGATCCTTTCATAAGAGTAGATCGACGGTTAGTGGGAAATCGTGGTTAGCAGAGTTGCGCCCAAGATAGCGCAATAGATAGCGCCCATATTATGTGCAGGGAAGGATAGCAGCCATCCGTCCAGAGGACATGTGGCGCAATATCTAGTCGCGTCGACGTTTCGAAATTCGGGAGTTCGAGGGGTGAGAGTTTCATGGTGTTCTACATCTCGAAACCCCGAATCCCAAAAGCACCGAAAGCGCCCAAATTCGGGCCCGCAGTATCTTGAAACAACCTCAGTCGTTCATCCACAATAGACACCTGGCGCGCGCAATTAGGCTCCTCGCCTTTTCGCCCATCACTACTTCGAAACGCAAGGAACAACTCCATCATTTCCTGATGTGCGAGGTGCTGGGAGTGTCCCGGACCTGGTCCCACAGCGTCGTCGGGAGAGGTCAGAACCATCAGATCTAGAAGGATGCATGGCGCCAACTCAATCCATCTCGGTGTTTCGCTCATCGCGATTTTAAGAAGCAGGGATCAGCCCTTTCTTATTCACAAATGTTGAAAGTGCCTTTGAGAATAAAAGCAGGGTCACAGCCCATTATCACATGGGAAAATAGAAAGAGTTGTGCAAAAGGGGCCAAGGCTGTCGAGTCCAGTCGCCGAAAATTTCATCACATTCTCTGGGTGCCATTTGATTCAACCTCAAGCTTGGTTTTCGCTTGAAGTAAATGAAGGTAAGAAAGAGTGGTTGAAACCTCTCTTCATGCATTAAGTGCAAGATATGGAGAGCCTGGCCAGCGGTCTGCTCGAGAGGGTCATGTGTACCATTTTTTTTCAAAGAGGCCATGCCCAGTCCTCGATTAGCCAGAGGAGGTCTGCGCATGCTAACTTGGCTCTTAATGGCTCAGCTACTCCCCTTATAGGAGCCATGCACAGTTAAGATGGCGTCTGACAAAGGATTTCTGTCCGAATTCGGTTGAAAGGACACCAAGCCTTAAATGACTGAGCACGCCACTGTTAGGCGAAGTTTCTAAGTATATAGACTCAGTCTTTGTATTTTGTAATCTATCGATGGTAGAGTGAAGCTCCCGATTGTAAATTTTTAACAGGAACTCGAGTTTTCTGGTTATGCATCTGTATGTGAGATTTCTTGTTTTATGACAGACAGTCTTTCTTATTCCATCTAATTTTCATCTCATACTGAGAGAGTTCGTGATCGACGGATTTGCACAAATTTATGCAATTATGTTATGATAAAGGATTTATTGTGGCATCATTGTATTCTCTGGTTTTCTACGTTTGAATGTAAGAAGATCTTGTGTTTAGACATCTTCCCCTACAGTCTGTTAGAAACATGATTTTTATGACGGACCTTTGCATCTCTCTGATACAAGTCTTCCCCCTACTCACCCTTACTACAACTCACTATCTGAAGTTATCCAAGACCTCACTTGCCCATGCACGCCTGGCCTAGTTTCGGAGTTAGAACCACATCGTTCTGAGTTAACTTCCATTCGATCACCCCATTAAACAAATAGTGACACAAACTGATGGGCGTCGGGCTTTGCTCCTGCTGCAATCCAGGAGTGACTTCCGACGCTAACATTTCTGGCATTGTTGCCGGGGAGGAAGTTGAAAATTTTCCCCAGGATTGAACGACATTGAGCCTCTGATTTTGAAGGTGCATCAGGTATCAAAGCCTTTGAAGATTGCTACTGTGCACTTGGTGACTCCATTGTGATGACTCCACTGGGGCGAACCTTCTCTTTTAATTGTGGCTTTCAGAGGTAGACACACACGGTCTCATCCACAGTTGCCTCTAGCTACACCTGAAACTGATCCAGAGGTGGTTCTCAGAAAAGGAAAGGTCTCTGAAGAAGAAGTTTCTACCGCCAAACCAGGTAATCTGCCATCTCCTTATGTAGGAACTCCATTTTTTCCTCCTCGGTTTCTTAATAGACCTCCTTTAGAGGTTTCCCATTTCCTGAATTTCGGGAGTGTTCCTGCTGAGTTTTACCCTCCTGGTCTGGGATTGGAGGGATAAATCCTTGTCACTCCCCTCTCCTTCGAGTTGTACCTTGGCATAGACCCAGGATTATAGAATATTTTCCCACTCCTGTACAAAGAGGAGAACCTACTGACTTGAGCCTGTTAGCCTTCTCCTTAAATCCCCTTTTATTCCCCATTCCACTTCGGGGCTCATTCCTAGTAGCCCCGTCGAGAGCTCCTTCTCCTCCAGGATCTCCTCCACCTAATATTCCTATGGTTGGTTCTAATCCCCCTCTAAATAGAATGGATGCCATAGTCGTTGCCAGATATTCTCCCTTAATCCTACCTCATCCTATGAATCCTCTCCCTACTGGAGATTACTTGAAGTATATGCCCAAGTTCACTGGGGAAGGGGACATAACCGTGGAAGAGAACCTGACTTCTTTCTACAGTTGTGCAGACAACCTGAACATTGAAAATGAAGATGTCTGGATGAGAGTCTTCATCCAGAGCCTTAATGGTGAGGTGAGGAAATGGTTTAGAGGATTGGCTCCCAGATCTATTGCTGGGATCGAAGCCCTGGATAGTGCTTTCCTGAGGCAATGGGGTGATAGGAAGGATTTCATGTATTACATGACAGAGTTCAGGTCTTTGAGAAAGATGGATGGAGAGTCTATCTCTGACTTCTCCAAAAGATTCAATAAGATGTATAACAAAATCCCTGTCGAGATAAAGCCTTCAGAAGCCTCAGCCAAGATTTCTTATGGTAGTGCATTTGGCCCCGATTTTTGTCTATTACTGAGAGAAAGAAGGGCCACCTCCTTAGCTTAGATGCAATATGTGGCCATAGAAGTGGAATCCAATGTATTAGCAGCTGATAGATTGAGAAACAAGGTTGACATAGACAGAAGAAAGGGAAGGTTGGAAGCCTCAACTTCTGGCCCATCGGTGCCCCACCCTCAAGTGGATCAGATGACCAGGATGGTGAAGTCTCTATCTGTAGAGATGGAGAGAATGAAGGTGGAAGGGAGGCAAGCATACAAGGGCCCTCAGAACGCCGAAAACAAAGGAGGTTTTAGGAGGCCAAACAATATTACTTCCCTGACTGTGCAAAGGGAGAGGGGAAGAGACAGAGAAGACCAGAAGATTCAGGCCCCTTTCCAAAAAAAAATTGTGGCCAAAGGGGAATAAGGGGAAACAAATGAGCTTGATCCTAAAATCCATTGCTTCAGAGACACTCCTCCTTTTCCTCATCTCACTCAATCAGCATACAAGGAGTCTCTCATGGACAATCAGCTAAATGAACTGAGCAAGGAAGGCAAGGCTAGTGGCAGCCAAGGCAGGTATGATCTGAGGTCTAAGAGAAAGATAGTAGAACCCGATGTTCCTGAGCAGTCCACTAGAACAGAGAAACATACTAATGAAGTAGCGGACAATCACAGAGGTAAGAAGACCCGATCCCTCTCTCCCATAGTTCAGAGTCATGTTCCCGAAATAACAAAAATTCAGAAGCTTACACCTTCTTTTAATTTCGAGCATGAAATTCAAAGGATCAGAATCCCTGTGCCCCTAACTGAGTTGATTAAACATGAAGGGTTCAAGAAGCGCTTCTCTGAGATTTTACAGTCTGATATCTCATGCCTTCCCACAAATTCCATTAATTTGCAAGATGAAAATCCTGCAGTTATTCTAGGTCCTATGGTAGAATATAGGAATGACTCTTCCCCTCCCTTCTACACATCCTTGAACATCCATGACAAGGTACTGCACAATTGCTTGATGGATTCGAGGGCTTCTCACAACCTCATGCCCAAAACTATCATGGAAGAATTAGGACTAGAAGTCACCTGAGCCTATCATGACCTCTATTCCTTTGATTCTAGAAAAGTTCAATGTCTAGGAGTCATCAAAGACCTGGTCATGACCTTGTTCCAGTTGCCCATGAAAAGTGTGGTCATGGATATTGTAGTGGATGATGTCCCCCCCAAGTTCGGTATGTTTTTATCAAGTTCTTAGATAAAAAGACTGGGGGGAACTTTGCAGATGGACCTCACATATGCTACTACCCAGTATTTGGAGGAGAACATAGGAGGCTATATAGGGAAGTCCAGTTGACCTATATAATCAATGATGAAGCCAATCCTACTAACCATCCCATTTTTGCCTTGGACACTGATTTAGGTTCCAGTTTACTGCAACTCACTCATGCCCTGAAGCCTCCTCTTGAACTCAAAGAGAATCCCACCACTCCTCATGAGTTTCCTCCCTCCATCACCCCCGTCTAGATTTTTTTTTTTTTATGGAGCCAGTTCCAAGGAAGGCGCTGGTGTTGGGGTGTTTTTTGTGTCACCTTCTCAGGAGACCATATCCCTGTCATATAAGCTAGAATTTGAAACCACCAACAATGTGGCAGAGTATGAATCCCTTGTTCTAGGATTGAGAGCTTCAAGAGAAATGGGAATTAAAGAGATAGTAGTGTTCGGAGATGCGAAGTCAGTGGTCCGACAGATCAGAAATGCTTATCAGGCTAAGCACCCTCGACTCAGAAATTACAGAAATGAAGTATGGGACCTAATTGAAAATTTCTTCTCATCCTTCAACATCTCTTTTATTCCAAGAGAGGATAATGTTGTGGTTGATTCTTTAGCTGTTTCAGCTAGCCAGTTCATGGTCCCTCAGTCGTCTATGGCCAAATATGATGTTGAGATAAAATATAGGCCCTCTGTACCAGACAATGTCAAGCACTGGAAGATATTCTAAGATGATCTAGAAATCGAGAAATTTCTCCAATCTGTTGATGAATTTTCTGCGTTGCACATTGATCAGGATCCTGATACAGAAGATAACCCTCAGCTTGAGGTGTTTTTAAATAAAATTGCTAACCACCAGATCATTCACCTACCTAGCAATCACATTCTGAGGGGACTAATTCCTTTAGAAAGATTGTTCGATGGGAATGATGTGGAAGTAAAGGATAGGTTTTCAAGTGAAGATGCTGACACAGCCAAGTGCAACATTGGCACACCAGAGGAGCCTAAGTTTTTCAAGTTGTCAAGGAGTTTGACCACAGAACAGAGGGCCGAATATACTGAGTTGCTGAAAGAATTTTCTGATGTGTTTGCATGGACCTATGAAGACCTCAAGATGTATGACACATCTATCATTGAACACAAGATCCCACTGAGGGAAGAGGCTAAGCTGTTCAGGCAGAAGCTAAGACAGATAAATCCCATGTTGCTGCCTGTCATGGAGAAAGAAGTAAAGAAGTTATTAGAGGCCCAGATCATCGTCCCCTTGAGATATTCCGAATGGGTGGCCAATTTGGTTCTGGTAAGGAAGAAAAGTGGAGAAATCAGGTTTTGTGTCAACTTCTGGAACCTGAACATGAGCTCAAAGAAAGAAAAGTATCCCCTACCCAACATGGAACACATATTGCAGAGGGTAACCTGTGCATCTAGGATTTCCATGATCGATGGTTTTTCTGGTTATAATCAGATATTGGTCATGCCTAAGGACAGAGAAAAAATGACCTTCACCACTCCTTGGGGCACATTCAAGTATGCCAAAATTCCATTTGGACTGATGAACGCAGGAGCGACATTTCAGCGAGCCATGGACATAGCCTTCATCAGGGAGAAATATAGGTTTGTAGTGATCTATCTGGATGACATAACAATTTTCTCCAGGTCCGACAAAGAGCACTGATATCACCTGAGAAAGGTTTTTTTGAAGTGCCGGAGGTTTGGCCTTTCCCTAAATCCCAAAAAATCTTTGTTTTCTATGGAGGAAGGGAAGCTATTAGGCCATATAGTATCAGTAGAAAGAGTGAGGATTGATCCTAGCAGAGTGGAGGCCATTTGGACCTTGTCGCTTCCCAGGTCTAAGAAGGAAGTTTAGGCCTTTTTGGGGAAGATTAATTTTCTGAGGAGATTTGTCTCAAATTTTGTTGAGCTGGTGAAACACATCACAACTATGATCAAGAAGGGAAATGAAGTGAAATGGACTATTGAACCCAGTGAGTCCTTTGTCCAAATAAAAAGGGCATTGGCTGAGGCACCTGTGTTGATCAATCCTGACTATTCCAAAGATTTCCTAATCTTCTCTTTGTTAGGACCACATATTGCACCTTTTTGCCCATACTTTTTGTCATTATTATACCCTTCATCACTAGTGTTTAGACTCATAATATCACTACATCTGATCATTCCAAGGTATACAATGTCCTTTCTCATTATTATATGCTTAATCTGTTTTGCATAATACTTTACATTACTTTTTGACCTAACCATTGATTAGAAGCGCATAAGTGTCCATATTTGCATAATAGTATTCAAGGCCGATGCTGAAACACAGAACTATCTAAAGTCACTGCTGAAACACGGAAGCTGCTACACAGTCCGAAGATGCAGATGCTGAAACACGGAGCTTCTACACAATCTGAGGATGCATAAGCCGAAACACGGAGCAATTACATAGTTCGGGGATGCAGATGCTGAACACGGAGATGTCACTCAGTTCAGAAGTGCAGATGCTGAGACACAGAGGAGGCCGCCACGATGCTGAAACACGAGTCCTGACAGCTAGCAGTAAAAACCGACACAGTCAAGAGCGCAATTCACGTGGCTAAATAGGACGTGAATTGCGATGCTGAAACAGCATTAGCAGCTATGTGAAGAAGTCGTTACACCAGCCGTAACAGCAATGCCTCGTCCAGCCCCTGCATTAGCAGTCAGTTGCGTGAAGATAGGACACCCTATGCTAATTTAGAAAGAAAATCTGATTTAGTATGGGATTCAGATCTGCCTTGTAATAATTGTACCGATGGGATTTTCCCTTTAAATTCAGAGGAAATCACCATTCGAGGGATCCAAGTTTTTATGTACTAAGAACTTCAGAGAAGGGGGACGTGTTCAATCTTTCCAAATTGTAATGTGATATTTCAACAGATGAATAGAAGACTGCTTTGATAATTCGTCTCTAAGTTTTCCCGTTCCAGGGGAATCTTGTGAGAAGGGA
>WSFP011399432.1:0-26740 GCA_009831015.1 Picea engelmannii
TGTCGTTCATCAGCACCAACCTCCAAGGAGCTGAACTAAATTATCCTCCCATCAACAAGAAGGCTTATGCGGTTGATAAGGCAGTAAAACATTTCAGATCTTACATCCTCAAGAATCACACCAAAGTAATCGTGCCTCACCCTGCAGTATGATCCCTATTTACTCAACAGGAGATGGGGGAAAGAAGAGGAAATTGGATGGCAGTAGTTCAAGGATTTGATCTAGATATAAAACCTACTAAACTAGTTAAAGGACAAGGGTTATGCAAAATCACAGCTGAAGCTCAAGACCAAGTAAAAGAAGATTCCAGAGAATGAAATGGCATTATGGTATGGTGAAGTTGCATACCTTTCCCTAGGACAAGATTCTTGGTATGAGAAACTGGCTTATCTCCTACACCATGGGAATTTCCCATATGACCTCAATCCTAGGGAAAGGAGAGCTATCAAGTTAAAATATGCACAATATCGCCTCATAAATTTGGTACTCTTCCAGGTTAATTATGATGGGGTAATTTTGAGATGCCTCGAACGTGAAGATGCAGATAAGGTTCTGAAGGAGATCCATGATAGCCCTGTCGGTGGACATTTTGTAGGAGACACCACCGCTCATAAGATACTAAGAGATGGCTATTATTGGCCCACTTTGTTCAAAGATGCTCACACATACGCTAGAAACTGTAAAACTTGTCAAATAAGTGTTGGGAGAGAAAAGACGGCAGCGATCCCACTCCAACCAGTGATCGTTTCTAGGAATTTTGAGCAATGGGGCTTAGATATCATAGGAGATATTACACCAAGCTCTTAAAAACAACACAATTACATACTCACTACCACTGATTACTTCGCAAAATGGACAGAGGTCATCCCTCTAACTCATGTAAACGAGAAGGTGGTAATCCAATTCATAGAACAACAACTAATCACAAGGTTCGGTGTCCCTTCTGTTCTTGTTTTTTATAATGCAAATTACTTTTCTTCCACCTTGTTAACAAAGTTTTCCCTAGACAAAGGAATCATAATTATATACTCTGCAAATTATTATCCATAGGGAAACAAAGTGGCAGAATCAACTAATAAGAACCTAGTAAGGATATTAAAGAAAACGGTTGCAGACAACCAAAGGAATTGGCATAATATACTCCATAACACTTTATGGGAAGATATAGTTACACCCAAGGAATCTATAGGGAACTCCCCTTACTTTCTAGTATATGGATAGGAATCCATTCTCTCGAATGGGTTATATCTTCCATCTCTTCAACTTGCTCAAAAGTCCAGGGAGCATCCCTCATCAACCTTACAACAAAGAATTGACACCCTACTCATGTTAGAATAATAAAGGGAGAAAGTTAAATCAAAATTCATAGCCCACCAGAAGATAGTTAAAACATGGTTTGACAAGCATAAGGCTAAAGAGAATAATTTTGAGGTAGGGGACTTAGTCCTAAAATGGGACAAGGCAAATGAGACTAATGGAAAACATTCTAAATTTCACAACCTATGGATCGAACCTTTCTAGGTGGTTGAGAAGATTGGGGCAGGGACTTATCGGTTACAGAATATAAGGGGGGAACCTGATGCCGTCCCAATAAATGGCCAAGCTCTAAAACAAGATTTCCAAAAAAAAAAAAAATTGTTTTGCGTGCGTATTTTTCATGATTTTTGGTCTTAGCTAGATCAATTGCGAAATGCATTTTTTGTTTTCATTTGCGGTTTTATTTTATACACTTTTGAAGGTTGTGTTTAGAAAAAAAATGGTTCACCACAAATCATGTGACATGGAAAACTCTGTTCCTAACTCATCGCTCACACACAACACAAGAAGCATTGGAGAACATGTGGTTGTTTCGAGGGGGCCTCTATCTAACTTGCGCAGATGAAAAAATTTGGAGAAATGTGGAAGTGTTTTCTTAGTCGTCTGGTAAAACCTTAAGGCAAATATGAAAATGTTGGAAAGGAATACATGCACCTCAAAGACAGAGCTAGTAAGTTTCACGTTAACCATCTCATCTTGCAAATAATAGACGTCCTCCTCTCCCTCTCACTCAGGGCATTCTGCCGAAATAAAATTCAACTATATCAAATGAGTGCACAGTACGAAAGGGTATGCATATATCTCCGTCGGGGATATGGATGCTCGCTGGCAGTAGAGAAAGGTCTGTGACGTCAGGGCTATGGACACTCGCTGGAAGCATAGCAACACCGTAGCAAATGAATGAAGATAACATAAGGGCCTAGTTCCTATGAATGATTTTCTATACTCTTGTCAAAAAGGGGCGTGAATTAGGGTCATAGGAAAATAAGGTGGAATTAAGGTTGAAAACCCCACAGGCAGACCCGGAGGCATCAACCGGAGAATTTCAAATGCAAGGGAAAAGAGGCTTTGATTTAAAACCAATTAATATCTCTACCAGCTTTTGCATCAGTCGAGCCCGAAGGAGGAATAGGGATTTTTCTTTCGACCAGTAAAATGCCATTTGTTGAGCAATCAATACACCCCTATGTCAAATTTTACTTTTTGGGTACCACTTGATCCTTTGCACTATCTAATTCGACTTCATCATGAAATTTTTTTCCTTTGCTTATCATTTTCATTCTCATTTAATTATTTCAAAATTTTCTTGAACATGTGAAAACCCATAACTTAAAAGGACTTAACACTTAATAAAGAATCAACAACCATAAAAATTCACCCGATGTGCCCAAATTCGACATCGAAAGGAATTAAAAGACAAATGAAAATCATTCAAAAAAATGCAGTTGTCGAGCATCGATATTCATTGGCATCGGCAAAAGAAAGTTTTCTTTCACGACAAAAATCACACAAGGATATCGTTGATCATTGATCCCTTCGGCATCGGTAAAAGGCGAAGAGAGTAAACATTAACAAAGAAATAAATGATATCTTTGATAGTCGATACCTGACGTGCTCAAGAAAAGTCGGAGAATACCAAGTCACGACAAACATTTGGACCACACCAAAGTTTTCTCCAATCACCGACTTTCAAAACGTTTCGGCATTAGTTTTTTGGAGGACACTAATCCAAGGAAATTATGCAATAGTTTTATCCTTGATCCCCGAGCCCGGATACCTTTTTGGCATCGGCAATCCTAGGCTTAGCTTAGATCACACAACTTGAATAAAGTCCCGAGTATGACCATTAGCCATGAGCTAAGTCACCGGGCTTCATTGTCACATATCCTGAGTAAGTTGTGCCACGTCAGCCCCATACAACGAAATCGATCGGCGTCGAAGGTTTTTCGCAGAAGAATTACAACGAAAAAACCCATAACACCTTGCCGGTCCCTGACTCACCCACTAGAAAAGAGACACGATGGGACGTTTTAGCGCTAGATATATTTTGATCTGGAGAATTTAAGGGACTAATTAATTCCAAATCTCGCATTAGTTTCTAATTCATGCATGAATCAAAAGGTCCATTTGAATTTACCGATACAACACATCACCCCTTGCGCCTCTGCCATCAACCCACGATGAATTAAATTATAGAGATTAGGCGGTAGATTTGTTTGAATTTCACTCATCACCCAAATTAATTGGTTGATACGACCGGAAAGTTCTTCTCCTTTAAAACCTCTTGAGCCATAGTAAAAAAAATTATTCTACATGCTAAGGAGTTTCAAAGCATCCATAATAACAAGATGATCAATTCAAAATCTTTCGAGCCCCCGTGAGTATCAAACTACAAAGTTTTGCAAGCATTGCAGGTATGTACCATTCTAGATTTTTTGTGTTTTCACTTCATATATACATTTTTGATCCAATGTCACTATGTACGTCGGTCCTAAAGGATTGTTTCATTTGCAGGAACTATGCCTCCAAGAAATCCAAACATTAGGTGATCTCCGAGAGCATCTAAGCTAAAGGAACTATAGGTGGGAGGAGGTTCATCCCCATGGTCAGCAAAATAATTAGAATTTGCTCCAAGGCCGGAACTAGTTATCAGAACATCCACCAAGAATATTTTCACTCAACCTCCGACCTTTGGAAACACAGAGGAAAACACAGGGGGAAAGCAAGTACTCCCACACTGAGGAGAACGCTTCAAGAATATCAACTGGGAAGAATTCCTAGAATATACCCCGCACAACGACCCTGACATGAGAAAGATCGATGATGAAGTTTTTCCAATTATCCGATTGTCATCCTTGCACATGGTAGTGAGAAGGACCCCGATGTTCCCATGTATAGAACTGATGCAATGGCTCATCAACCACATGGACACACAGAATTCCCTGATCAACGACGAAAATGGCGAGTGTGTCAGGGTTTTCCTTCCGGTAGAGGTGCTAAATTATTACAAGCTCAAAGACCCGGAAGAGCGCCTGAACACCGATTTTGTCATCACATTTTATGAACACCATGACACTGGCTAGGTGATGGCTTCATGATGGTGAGAGGATAAAAAGTACACCAATCGGACCTCCGGCTGGTACCAAACGACCAACTTACGGGAGCCGTATATCTATCTAATGGCCCTCATCTACCGATTGTGTGGCAAGAAAGATTTCTCTAGGTTTTCAGAGGCTTGGATGCCTCTATATTATACTATAGCCATTTTTGGGAGAGGTTTTAACTGGGGTGCCATCATTTCCAAGTAGCTGAGAATTTGCATACAATAGGCTCAGATGCCAAAATAAGGAGAGACTCCATCCTTCTACATGGCTTCTTATTTATTGGACGTCATCTGCACCAGAAATGTTTTTTCCGGAATGAAATTGAGTTGGCATGTATCGAAACTCTCGGTCCATGTATATTTCAACATCTTATGGGATAACAGGTACAAAAAAACCTATTCCCTTATATGTGATGAATTCATTTCCCGCATTCATTTCATTCTTTTCAAGAAAGAGTGTCCAAGACTATTGGCTATGGCCAAAAAGATGAGATCAAAGGATGGTCACTGGCATCTGGATGAGTGCGATACCTATATCAGGGTTTTGGGGGCCACTGTGGCACCACACCTTTTACCCGTGCATGTTCCTAATCAACTAGTGGTAGGGGAAATATGCTACCAGACCATCCTACAAGGCTATAATGCTTCCCTGGTGAAAGACAAGAAACGAGTGTTTATACCTTATGGATTCCATATAGGTTTGTACCTGGTAAAAGACACCTCTCAAGCTAAGAAAGAAGGAATAAGTCAATTATATTTCTAATTCTGGACCGACTATTTTTGGAAACATGAAGCAAAAGGTCTAGTCCTGAAACCTGCATCTCAAGTTTCGTCTTGATGGCCATACGCCCATGAAAAATTTGAAGACGAGGTCTTCATGGAATATGCTTAGGATTGGGATAAAGTTGTAGCAAGGATGGGCGACCATAATATGACCAGGTTCAAATCCATGAGCCTGGATGAACAAGAAACAATCCTATAACAATTATCTCAAAGAACCCTCAGGGCCAGAGAAGAAATGATAGAAGCCGAAACAACAGAGATCCCCTTGGTAGCCCCGATAAAAGAAATAAATTCCCCTATGGCTTAGGATACGTGGGAGAGAGGGTTACTCATGTATGAACAAGTGCAGTGGATAATGGATCAGATGCAAGATAACCTAGATCTCATCAGGATACTAGTGCTCCTTACCAACAACCTAGATGAAATCCAAATAGGCCCAAGCAGCCCTGAACTAATAGATGTCAATGAAATCGCTGGGTTAGATGACCCTGGATTCAAAACGCCACCAGCTGGATCGCCGACAGGTGTTTCAGCTCAGCCGAAGATAGTCAATGTATCAGTGGAAACAAGTGCGTCAGACCCCCTCCGCGAATTGAAAAAAATATATGATGATGATGAGATCCTAGAGGTATCTCTTGGAACCCATGTGCATATTGAAGAAGAAAAGGGACCTAAGAAGCCATCTTCTCCTATTCCCAATGACCAAATCCATAAGGTCCCACAGAAATAAAAGGAAGTTGAGAGTGTCATAGACACTAAAATTCTCGATGCGTCGAAGACCCAAGTGGATAGTCTGAAGGGTGAGTTGGGGTCGGGTGAGCCAGCAGAAGGAGCCCTACAGTAGGAAATCAATGTTTCAATAGCCAAAACCTCTATTTCAATCGACACTCAAACCCCCGATGAGAGACAAACAAAAGCCTAGCCTTCAGAGAATAACGAGGAAGTTCAAGAACCCAATATTGAACAAGTATATACCACCAGAAGTCTGGGAAATACACTCACCTAGAGAGATCAACAAATCCCCAAACCTGTGGACAAAAAAATCGGCATAGATGCAATAACTTATGATAGTAAAAGGAAGGATATCGTCCAGAGGACTAACAAGAAGAGGAGGATCACTTTATATCGCTCCATCCTCATCACTATAGAGGAACATTTGATCAACATAGAACATGCCAAGACATACAAAATCATCGACACAGGGATGGAAATCATAGATGCCACCCTCAAAAGACCTAAAAGAGATGAAAATGAGTTGGTCATCATCCTGAAGGAACTAGAACATTTACATCATTTGGCCAAGTACTATCAGGACACCACACAAGTCGCGGTGTACCTAAGGAGTGAATTCAGGGAGGCCTATAGAAATTTCATAGACGAGCGACACCTATTCATTGCAAGGATTGTTGAGATCTAGGAAGACACCCTAATTTCACTTGTGACGTGAAAAGATATGGATCAGTGGTATGGGAAAGTGCAGAAATTCGTAGAGATATTCAACTACATTGGTGCAGTCCAGTAGGGTCGAGATAAAGAGAAACATGTTATTTGAGTGTTGAACGAAAGTAGTCTTGATCGCATAAGGAAATTAGTTGAGTATTGGGAAAAATGACTTGGGAACCTCATCAAGAGATCCAAGAGAAATGGGCCATGTACGAGAGAAAATGGGTCAAAATCTACAAGGCAATGAAGGATATCAGACTCCCCGAGTTTAGCATGCCCAATGACTTTTTCAACTTGTGCGACATAATCAAGTCGCACACCAAGCAAGATTCATCATGGGTCAAATAAATAGCAAAGGTGATAGACTCAAGAGATCCAGATCAAGTGCAACATTTTATGGAACACCCGATCAAAGCTCGGGCTATGTTGCAACATTTAAGTGCCAGTTTAGTCAAGTATCGGGCACATGTGGTAGAGATAAGAGAGATTTATGCTGCCTCGATGGAACAACACAAATTTCCATACGCCCACACCTATGAGGAGATGTTCATTAGTTGGTCGGAGTACGAGAAGAATCACCCGTTTAAAGTGATATATTGAGATGACTCCTAGACAAACTGATAGGGGAGAACGCCACGTGGAAAATTTTGTTTTACTTCTCTGCACTTTAGCCGTTATTTTTAGTTAATTTTATGTTATAAATAATAGCATCGATGAATTAGTTAAGGGTCTATGGTTGTTGCAAGAAACTCTCATTTCTGGTCTTGTTAAGAATTATTTTTTAGCTACCTTTAATTGAGAAGTCCTTCTGGACCAGAGACAAGTTTATGTTTTCATCAAATGCGTGTATGATTGGATGTGGAGAAGAAATATTTTTTATCCTGTCTCATGAATGGATGCAGTAACGAGTCAGAGCTATTAAATCTATTGATAAGTTATCTCATGCAATGTTTAACAGTTCTTTCTTTAATGATGAAAATGAACATTTGTGTTATTATGTGATTGATGATTAGAGTTGAGTGAATTATCACATGCATGTTTTCTTCTGATAATTCATATCTCGGTCAGTAATTGGAATATTCACATGGTTAATGTATTAGTACTAGGCTTGTGGTATACGATCATTTTCTGCATGCTAGGGTGTAAGGGTTATCCCAAACCCAGCCTCTTCTCCAGTCGTTTAAGTTTGTTCCCATTTGTTGCCTAGTTGGTTTATACTGGCTTTCCATCATATACCAGTCACACCAAAAATAAAATACAAAAAAAGATAACATTTGAACCGAAGGAGAGGCCTTCTCAAGAAAATGTAAAGCCCATCAATTAATTGGCCGGATCACATGATCTAGAGAACCATTCCACTATTAAACATTGCAGAGTCTAATTGGGCCTCAGTGGTGAGTTTGGTTCTTGTTATTGAACTAAATGGATTTAGGACCCATCAATAGAGCCCTCGTCTCGGAATTTAAAAAACTGAGTAATAGGAGCACCCAAACATATGAATGCCTCGTCGAAGATCCAAAGCTAAGGAAACTAGAAGTGCAATTACAGGAGGCACAACGACAAGCATTTTTGTTGCAGGCGCAGATGAAGCTACTCACCATAGTGGAAAGAATGAAGAGATACCAAGAGCAATGCATAGTACAATAGTAGATCACTACCCTTGAGGGTAAGGTAATGGAAGTCACACAGAGGCTACAACTTGTGAAAGATGAATCTTGCAAGGTGTTTGAAGAAATTGATGGCCAGAGCTCACAACTAGATCAAGTGGTTGCAACAGTAGAACAAGGCCTGGAAGGGCTTGCTACAGAGAAGACGATCCAAGAGATCTCTAAGCAGGAGGCTAAGGTGAAGCAACAAGTCGAGGCAGCTCAAGTTAAGATTGAGGCTTTCGAAGCAACACTGTTTGGACTTGAGTGACTTGGGACGAGTCAAAAGTGAGTGTTGGGGGCATGTTGGCCCTCGATCAAGTTTTGGGAAAACTTCGATCAGCTTTGACCCATTTTTGGAATTTGACACATTGTTCGAAGAAGGAGTGCCCAATCAGAGCTGAGACCGTGGATCTAACCGATTTTAACGGCTAAGTGAACCCAGTAAAGGGTCCTCTAGGGTTTTGTAATGAGTTTATGGGATATCGGCCCATGGGGTTTTCCCATGTTTAGGCTTTATTGTAAGGGTTTGTAAGATATAAATAAAGAAGAATGTATTGTAAAAGTAGTTAACGAGCAAAGTGAATGTAGTTATGTGTGAACATAGTGCTTTGTGCAAAGGCATGTATGTGTGGGACTATGATTTTGTAGAAGGTGCAAATGTTGTGATCTAGCTACGTGCATATGACCTAGTTTTGGAAGGATGATCTGGTGCTCAGTGTGCAGATCTCATGTCTAGTGTGAAGCTTGAATATCTGGCTTAGTGCACAAGAGAGAATGAATGTAATATTTGGTGAATAATAAAGAGGTGAAGCAATTGGTGGACGTATCCCCATACTGGGTTGAACCATGTATATCTGGTGTCTTATGGTTTGATTTGTGTTATGTTATTTATGTCATAGATCTGCTTAGTTCTTTGATTATGTTGTGTGGTAGATAAATATTTTATTTCTTAGTGATTTACTTGTGTTAAAGGTAAATGGATGCTATATATAATCTATAATGCTAAGTGATAAGTGCTCAGGATATATTATTATTTGTTTTTATTGCCTCAATCCATCTTTGGTTATGCTCTGCAATGTTAATAGGTTAGTAAACTAATGCATGACACCTTCTAAGAATTAACATAATACTTTGTGAAGTGTTATTATCACAGCTTTGTGTTCCAGCCTAGTTACAAACACATGCGTCCTGTAACCCCCCTGCTTCTACCTCAGGTGAGACTTCGTCTGCTTCACAGGTGTTATCGAAAGGGTCAGTAGTTGGGGTTTTGTTGGTGCGTTGTTAAGAATTGAACCCTGGGTTTACCCCTGTGCCAACATTCAATATGGACCATTCATTATAAGGTCACATATCTGACGGTAGAAGTTATTTTAGGGTTTTTTTCCCTAGCAGGAAAACCTCTCTTATGAGAGAATTGTATTGCGGCTATGTATCATTGCGAATATTGTATTCTTAGAGCGGATACTGTGAGAGAAATAATAAGAAGTTATAGTGGTTGTGTTGTAGGTTGTATACCTTCATTTGCTCGATAATAATAAAGGAAGGACCTGGAAATTTCTCTGGTGGATGTATCCCGCAGTGGGTGAACCACGTATATCAGTGTCTCTATTGTATTGTGTATCTTCTATGTTTTATTCCCACATATTTATTATTTTATTGCTCCACAATCCTATTTTTCTAACAAGGTCCCTCTCAAAGTTGTCACCTATGTAAATAACTCAAGACTTCCAACTGTCATCTCAAAACCTCAAGATTTGATACCATGTTTGATTTTGACATGCACCGAGACTTGATGCACACACACCTCAAGTTCGTTATAGGTTCTCAACAACATACACAGAAATCACACATTCTCAACTATGAAGATAAACACATTGATATGCCTGACTACTTAGCACAGTGGAAAGTAAAACCAACAATTATATCATACAAAAGTACACATGAATTTCAAGCCCAAAATCACTTTTTCTTAAACCATGAACAATGGGCTCCTGTACCAGGGAAACTGGCCCAATTTATTTATATAGAAAATGTGCCAAAATAGAAAGGTAACCTTACACACTAAACCTATGTCCAATCACAGAGACCTCCTTGGTCATGCACAAGCTTCCCACAAACTAGCCCTCTTGCCTTATTCTAATATATGACCCACTCTTTCCATCCCCAATCCATGAATTCTACAACTATATGTGCTTCCATATACTTTATGTCTATATGTTGAGGGTTTGAGCCCTCCTGTCTCCTATCAACGCACACATATATCTTTTTGTTCAACAAAATAGGCCTAAAATCCTTCCAATATGCCCTTACACAGTGCTCCACACAGACCCCAAATTGTTGTTGGATGGCTGACTATAACATAACTATTACAACCCTCAACGTCTACCCAAAGGATGTCTCGAGACTCTATTTTACTTGTCGTAAAGGATGCCGAAAAATCCTATAGTTGTTCCAGCCCTCAAAAGATTATCCAATAGACCTATAATTTTCCAAAAATTGTGGTTGTTCCTCCTCCTTCTAGGCTGAGCCTCTTAGGGACCCATGTATAGGCTATTATATCCTTCCAAGACCTATGGTACCTCCAAAATACATGTGGTTGTATTTCCCTTGCTAGTTGAGCCTCTCAAAAGACCTATTCCAACCCCTGCTATGCACGTTGAGCCTCAAACTTCCCTACTCAAACCTCCTCTTCCAATATTACCTGCCAAAAACAAAGAGATATGAAGAACTAAGGAGTAATTCATCCCTCTCCATGGTTGGATGAGGACACCACAATTGTCACAGATAATAATAATCACTCTCATCCTTATCTCCTTTATATACAACTATAATGTTGAGTTAGAATCCCCTAAATTGAATTTAGAATCCCTTCCAGAAACTCAACATCAAATTAGACTTCCATGTGGTTGTGAAGCTCCAACATGTGAGTGTGAAGCCCCATCACAATCCCACAAATCCCCACATGTGTGAGAATACAATCGATGCTACCAAAACATCAACATAGATTTGGAGCAAAACACTTTCTTGATTCCTAAGTCCCAGTTGCAATTTTATTTGATTTTCTTCCAGTTGAGTCATCAAGATTCTAATGTTACATAACCAACCTTTTGTTCTCCCCAGTATGGTCAAAAAATATGTTGATCTAAATTTTTTTTTTATGGTCTTTGAATCAACCTCATGAGGATAAACTCATCCCCCATTTTTTAAGAGGTGTCTCTCCTCTACTTTCGAATTGCATGCAAAAATATAAACAATGCCTAAGAAGTACAAAGTATCTTATAAAGGGAAATATTTACAATATATTAAATAATTTATAAACCAATAAAGTATAAATATAGATAGAGTGACATTTCCATCACAACATTCATTGACATAGAACACAATATCCAAGAAAGGAGACAAGAAAGTATGGACCGCATGATGACATAGAACTTTAAATTATCATTTCATTAGGCACAAAAATGATTATTATAGATACACATTTGGAATATCAATCTTGAAAACAAAACCTATAAGATTACATTAGTGTAATATCCCAAAATGTTTCTCTGGGAGCCTTTAAAAAATAACAGGTATATATTTTAAATACAAAGAAAATGCATTGAAAAATAGATTTTCATTTTTCCTTCAAAGAGGACTGGGATGGGGCTCCTCCATACCATAAAATGAAAATACCTCGAAGACAAAAGAATAAAAATCAAGTATCAGCCATGGTTTCAAAAATAAATGAGAAATGGAAGGCAATGTGACAAATGATTGTAGAAGAATGACAAGAAGTGGAAAAAGATTGAGACTTGACTCACTGTGATGGAAATCTTTTATGAACCCTTTACTTTCTTGGAGGTGCCTCTTTTGTAGATGTTTGTTGTTGTTGAGGTGGCATAATTTCTACAACCATTTCTTGTAGATCTGGATTGATAATTTTGACTAACTGTTTTCTTAACCATTCCTCAATATATTCTCTCATGGGGGCCACCGTGATATCATTCCTTATATTTATCTCGAACAATTCGTTCTCCATTTCTCTCAAAACCATTCCTGATTGGTGCAACATGTCATTTACCTCATCATTTATGTTGATGTATCTAACGAGCCACCTCTCAACTTCTGCTTCAGAGAATTCTATTGTTTCGATGAACTCATTTTCCCAAGAAACTTTCAATACATTATTTTTTTCTATTAATTTTTCTTTAGATGAAAGAATTCTAACCACTAATAGACTCGGGCCATCAAGTTCTTTAGTAAGATAAATAATATTAAATAATAAGTCGCCTTTTTTTTTCAAAGCATCTAATTCACTTATCATTTATCTCAATTTTTTAATTATCTTCAACCAACATGCATTGACTTACTTTATCCTCTTGTTTGAAGGAAGATTCTACTCTCTTTAGTAGATGTTGCTTAATATTGAAATTATGGCTAAAAATGTACCCACATTGTCCTTGTAGAAACCTTTATCATTCTTCAGGTCCTTCTAAAGATATATTTTAAAATTATTGATTCTTGTTGAAAAGTTTGTGGAATTTTGAGCAACATCCCAAATTTCTTGAATTAAATATATCCTTTTCTGGACTGTCTCCGACAAGTTTTCTTATTTTTTGTAGTAAACTTGATGAACATTTATATTTGTTATTTCTTTCTAGGACATCCTCTAAAACAAGAGTTGGTTGAATTGTACTCAAAGGTTCTAGAAATAAAGGTCGTAGAATTAAGACTACATCTAATTCTTTTATTCTTTGTTTTAGTTCAACATTTTATTTTTCCATAGTGTTGATACACTGTTTCAAGGCTTCTCCAGTTGAAAAATGGAATTGTACAATATTTGATGGTGCAACCCTGTCAAAATCAATTGTTTATTTCCATCTCTCTGTAGAATTTTTATTTTTTTCATTAACTTTTCCAATTAACATCTTTTTGGACACTTGATTGTAGGCCACGTGGTGCAAGGTTACATATTCCTCTATGAAAGTATTTGGTTCCAAGGTGTGATTTCTTGATTTTCTATCAGTGTTTGCTAAGACCAATTGGGAACTTTGATAATCTCATCCATATCCATGGCTTGTGAGATTTATTGGGTTTCAAGTATGATTATACCTTTTATTCGTGTATTAATTTTTCTTTTCACAAAATTATATACGGTATGAGAATTTTCAAGGTTTTTCTTTGGTGTGTTTTTATCACTATTATCATCTAAACTTCTGGTCAATTTTTTTCTCATCTTAATACCACTTCTCCTAGGTTTCGTACTTACCGGGTTACATTTTTGGGAAACATTTGGTGAATTAGAATTTATGTCTACTACTTCCATGATGTGGCCCCAATCTATGATGGTGTTTTCATGCAGAGAAAAATGAAGGACATAATAATATTTCTTGATATAGATGTAGATTCTAGACCAATAATACAAGAAAATAACTAGGAAAATTACATGTATGGGTGTTGCATAGGAAGTTTGGACAATTTTTGATAAGTTTTGGGATCTGTGCCATAACAAGATTAAATAATAAAACGTAGTTAGAATATGGACCAAAGTGCACGTCTGGATCATAATTAAGGGGTCAAAGTGTGCAACAGAAGGAAATGTGACAGAATGATGCGTAAAAGGTAGAAAATGGTTATAAACCATTGGGTTTTTCGGGACATTTTTTCCACTTTGTAACTATGTTGTAACAAGATTAGCCCTATCTTTTATGTATAAATATGTAAAGAGTGTGATATATAAAAGTTGATATTTTAATGGTTGTTTTCACTACAATCGAGTGTTGAAGAGTTCAACCCTAGTTTTAATTAAGTGTGTGGATGTATGACTGAGGTATTTGGGGGTAGGATTGCACTACAACAGAAAGACTAGGTAGGTTTGGGTAATGTTTACTGTTTCATTTTTCTGGTGAGCGTAGTGCACAGTTGTAATAAAGATTTTAAATGAATGAATCAAAATCAAGTCGTTGTGGGCATAGCCCAAATTGGGGTGATCCATGTTAAAAACTTTGTCTTGAAGTGATGTTATGTACGTTATGTTCTGATGAATGTGATAGATGAATAGCATAAATTTGTTGAATGGTTAACATGTTCTTGGTATTGCACAATGATGTTGAAAGATTTGTATTATGGGTTTGTCACTAATGTATGTTATTATAATGTTAAGGAATGAAGCTAACAATGAATGAATAGATGTTAAGTAAAGTAATGTCACACATGGTTTATGTTGCATGATAAGTAATTGTAAGTAATGGAAACTACACACATAGTAAAGGAATGATAGTACATAGTAGGGAGATGTTTAATACCTCACTTCTTCTCATCACTGTAGAAAATTGGTTCCTACAACCCCTCTAGATGCCTCGGGTGAGACTTCACTTTATTTCAGGTGATGTTGAAATGGTCAATGTCTAAGGTTTTTGTTGGTTGTTTAATTGTATGAACCTAGGGTCCACCCTGTGCACCAACAAATGGTTCTATTGCCAGGACCAGGATCTGTAACTGAGGGGAATGTTTCAGACGTTGAGTAAGAAACATAGCATGAAATGGATGGAGAGGAAGGAATGAGAATTTTACAGAGAACAGAATAGGAACCCATGACTCGAGGATGGACAATGGTTGCAAAGGTATGTGTTTACATATCTTCATGAAATCTTCTTTGGTGAATTTCCTATAATTTTGATTGAATGGTTAGAGAGGTTAGTGGAGAATGTTGGAAGATATCAAGCTAAGTCTCTGAGAAAATAGACTCCTAAATTGATCAGACAATTGAATAAAGTAAGTAATAAAGTTTCTTATGCAATTGATTTTTGGTTGAATAACATACTGGGGGTTTACATTACAGAGTTTGCAATAGATTGTAATCAGTCTTATAGTGTCGCAGAGAGGGAGTTTTTCAAGGGTCCACGTGGAATTTTTGAATGCATTGTCTACCTAGATAAATATGTTATTGTGTGACAAGAATGTTATGAAAATGGAATATGACTGCTAGGAACCTTCATGCACATAGGGAGACTGGAGGATGAATATAGGATGATCTGAGAGTGGAAATAGGTGAGGGAAAGGATGAATATGAAATGTATGTACTAAGGATGTTGAGAGAGTAAGAAAATGCATCTGATGAAGAGATTGGAGTATTGTGCATTGGAAAAAGGTTTATATATATTAAGAAGGAGACTATGGATGAGAGAGAGAAGCATAGTGCATTCGATGGAGGATATCCCTATGTATCTCTCTAGATCACACCAAATAGAAAAATAACGAAAAGAGAATAGGATCCTCAATGTAATCCAAAAGGAGAAGGAATCCCATCTCAGATCAGAATCTATGTTGAACCCATGACCCTATGTGCATCACTCAGATTTGAAGTAGGAACCAAAACTTTGTAAAGAGAAATTGTAGTTAGTGGAGGAATTCAAAAAAGTAGTCAAAGTAGTGGAAGTAGTGTAGCAAGTCAGAGTTTGTTAACAACACCGAGGATAAGTACCACACTGAATACAATGGAATGAATAGATAGTATATTGAGGATTTCATAATTCCATGGAGTGGGGTTAGAATACCCATAGCAACATCTATTTGTATGTGAAACTATATGGACTACGAAGAATTTCCAGGACGAGGTGGTGAATATTGTGCATTTAGCAATGACGTTACGAAACCATGCACTAATATGGTATATGAAATACCATACTACCACATGAGCTAGATATTCAAGAACCTTGGAAAATATCAAACAAGCTTTATTAAAGGAATTTAGGAAGTTGAAATCTGAGTCACAGTACATCATGAAGATGAAGGAAATTAAGCAAGTGCATATTGATTCAGTTTGGGATTATGATCATAGGTTTGAAGATGTGATGCGTAGGTTGACATTTCATATCCCTGATGAACAACATAGAGAATGGTTTATTGCATGTTTGTTGCCACACATTTTTTGTCCTCTAACACAACATAAGGTCACATTGCAACTAAAATCTTTGGAAATCATGATGAAGTTAGAATCATCCCCTATAGAAGAAAGTAGCGCAAGGGTGGTGCAAGTCTAGGCACAACTAGAAGCATTGAACATCTAGTTGCAAGAGATTACTAAATGGAAATAAAATCATGAACAAGTCTAGTATATAACATATAAATTAGAATACCATCCTAAAGACAGGTGTCCAACATTTTCCTTGTATATGGCCACAATAGAACTGAACCCATTGGCAGGAGGAATGGGGTATTGTGAAATATGAAATACATGGGGACATCATCTGAATGATTTTTTGTTATTTCAGAAGTACGAGAGTACACCCTAGAATTTTTTTTGGAATTTTTTCAACTCTGTAGGACATGATGAGAAATATTGTCATGCATTTGACTTGATGAGAGAGCGCACTTCAGATGCATACAGAATCCAAGAAGAAAATGTTTCAACAGAAGGAGGAGTTCCATAGTACAATACTCCGAGAGGATTTAACCAGGGTGCAAGAGGAGGATTCGGCAGAGGTTGAGGATGAGGAGGAGGAGGATTTGGTAGAGGAGGAAGAGGACTGATCATTTTTTACAACTACAATCCACTAGGAAATTTAGTGAGAGAATGTCATAATCTTGCACAACATGCATGTACTACATAGCATTAGATCATGAAGCAAAATAGTGTCCCCAACTAATAGCGAAATGGTAGGAAAGAGGAAACCCAAACCAAAATCATAATATACAGTTGATAGCTCTAGAACAACGTGATGATTATCCCAAAATTGCAACAATAACACACAAAGGAGATAAAAATGGAGAAGATGTGACAGAAAATGGAAAGGAAAAGATTGAGCAATGGGTAAGGAAATCAGATGAGACTATGTCATCATTTAACCCACAGAAAGAGAAATAAATTTATCATCAAGATAGGAAGGAGATACTAGGACCTGATTGGATAGCATCAACATCAATAACACCGCCAATATATGATATGCCATCACTCTATGATCATACTATTCCAAAAAGGTCAGTCGATAAGGTAAGTACTTTGAAATATTTTATAAAACATTGTTTAGAGTAGATGAAGGATGAAACAATGTTGAATGCACTGCATAGGATGATAGATTAAGGTACCCAAGATAGAGAATTACATGCAACACAGAGAGCAGTAAACCAAGTATTGCACAAGAAGAGGACAAACAAATAATTTAGACTAAATGCGTAGATATGAGAGTATGGCATTGAAAACATCATATTAGACTTAGGATCATATGTAAATGTTCTTCCAAGACAAACGTAGGAAATGATGGGGAAACAAAATTTAATTTAGTCACCAATTTAGTTTAGGTTGGCGAACCAACATAAGATAGTACCTATTGGAAGACTGTTAGGAGTAATTGTTAACATACATGGAGTGCACAGTATCATAGACTTTGAGGTCATTGAGATCATGGAAAATAGTCACTCATATCTAGCATTTCTCAAACTAGATTGGGCCTTTTACAATCAGACAATTATTAAATTGAAGAAAAGGGAAATTATTTTTGAAGTGGGAGACTTGAAGGTCACTTCACCATTAGATCCTACAAAAGAAACAAGGTATGTAGAACCTGCCGAAAAAGAGATAGAAAACCTATATAATATGACCACACACATGAATAATTATGTCAATCCTATTGTCGATGGTATGCTTAGTTGGAGAAGCATTAGCTCTTGTGCATCAAATTCAAAGGAAGGATTTGAACATTGGCATCACAGGTTGCATGGAGTATTGACGAGAAGATGTGGTCACATTACTCACTCTTTACACTAGATCAGAATATAGGTATGTGATGTACCAAGGTTTGATGGACTAACTGATGTCATTTATTTTGAAAAATATTTTGAGTTGTAGATACATGAACAAAAAATATCGCTAGCATTAGATGTTTCACTGAGAGAAACCTCAGAGAGATGGTGGGAAACACATAAGGAAGGAATAGGATATTGAAAGAAATATAAAAGGATGATATAGATCATATTTGGAAAAGAAGGTGAAGAAATTATGCAGAAGTATACAAGGTTAAGTAGTCCAACTGATCATATTGCATAATGTATTATAACTTGTAGATGGGTTCCCAGGCAGGAATGGATGCACATGTTTATACATACACTCGAGATGGTTCCTAAGAATGGTTATCTAGAACTAGAAGTGCAGAGAGGGACAACAAGTTGGGAAGAGCTCACCCGAAATTTCAAGGTAACATTTAGTTTTGAAGTTGAGTCACCCTTAGTAGATGCATCTCTGAAAGTCGTTAGAAGTAATATTTTTATGGAATAAGATCAGATAAAAATAGTACCTATGTGTAGGGTGCACAGAGAATCTACGACAGTCCATGAAATAATAGAACGTTACAATGTTACTGAAGAAGATCAAGAGGAAGAATATCCAAGAAAAGTGCAATTACCAGAGACTGAAGGGGAGTGTACAGTAGAAGGTCCAAAACTCGAATCCAATGCATATGTGAAGACATTAAGAGTGTGCAAAGTGAATATTGGCACAAACGATAAACCTAATTTTGTGAATATTGGTGATTATTGGAACAATGAGATTGTTGAAAACTTTGTATATTTTCTACGTGAGTATCAGTATCTATTCCCAACTACTTTTTTAGAGATGAAGGGAATTGTTGGGGAGTTAGGAGAAATAAATATCTCGTTAAATCCATCTGGTTGAATATGAAGCACAAGGAAAAAGTGAAAGAAGAGATTGACAGAATGTTAGAGGTTGGTATTATTGAGCCCATCGTAGAGTCTAACTTGATAAGTCTAATGGTTGTTCAAGATAATAAAACATGGGGTATTAGAATATGTGTAGACCTAATTAAATTGAATGATGCTTGTTTACATGACCCCTTCTCGACCCCCTTTACAGATGAAGTGTTATATAATGTAGGAGAGAAGGATGCCTACTCGTTCATCGATGGTTTTTCAGGATATCATCAGATTAAGATTGCACCTCAAGAGAGACACAAGATAACATTTGTGACAGAATGAGGAAGCTACGAGTACACACTAATGCCATTTTGGCTAAAGAATGCACTTGTTGTTTTTTCCAGAGTAGTTGTTGCATCCTTTAAGGAATGTATTCATAAGTTTCTTGAAGTGTATTTGGATGACTAGACTGTATTTAGCTTACTAAAATATCATATAGAAACCTTGTGGTTGATGCTTGATATATGTAGACAATATCATATCTCATTAAATCTAAAGAAGTGTATTTTCTTCGCACCTTTTGGGATTTTGTTGGGTCATGTGGTATGAAATAAAGGTTTGTTGGATGATCCTACAAAGATAGACGTAATTGTTAATTTTCCACTGCCTGCATCAGTAAGACAATTGAGAACAACATTGGTCATATAGGATATTACAGGAATTTTATTAAAGGCTATGCGCAGATTACAACTCTGATGGGAAAATTGTTAAAGAAAGAAGCTAAGTTCTAATGGAATGAAAACTGTGAGTAGGGTTTGGATATGTTGAATAAGAAGTTATTAATTGTGCACATCCTAGTGTTCCCAGATTGTAAGAAAGAGTTTCACGTTCATGTAGACGCATCGTCCATATCTCTCAATCCAATATTAGCTCATCCAAGAGAAGGAGACTTAGACCATCCAATTTCCTTTGCTAGCGGGAAGTTTTTGACTACTGAGAATAATTACACAATGACAAAAATGGAAAGCTTGGAAATGGTTTATTTCTTATAGAATTTCAGACACTATTTGTTGGGGTCTCATTTTAAGATGTATACAAACCACTGTGCACTAAGATACATAGTGAACAAGCCAATGTTGGGGGGGAGAATCTATCAACGATTATTGTTGTTCCAAGAGTATGACTTCGAATTTATTGTGAAGCTAGGGAAATTGAATGAAAATACAAATCATCTATCATGAATACTAACAGGGGAAGATGTAGGGAATCTAGATGATAGTTTACCAAATGCGCATTTATTTTTAGTATAAACAGTGGATGACTACTTTGTAGAGATTGTCCAATTTCATCACAGGAGTGGCTCCATCTAATATGACAATCATACAAAAGAATTTGTTAATGGTGATAGAAGTTGATTATCAATTGATAGCAGGAAATCCATATAATTTAGGCATACAAGGGATATTGTGATGTTGTGTAGTGGAACATGAGAGACCAATGATATTAGCAGAGGAACATGAGGGAATTTTTGGAGGAAATTATGCAAAAAAGGTGACATATCATAAGATATTACACACAGGACTATGGTGACCCAACCTCCATAAAGATGCTAAGGAATATATTCAGAGTTTTGATGTTTTTCATAGAGTAGGAAGGCAGTCGAGAAGAGATGATATGCCTTTGAATCTGCAAGTCACATTGCAAGAATTTGACAAATGGGAGGTATATTTTGTTGGACCTATTAACCCACTAAAAAGAAGATCATGATCCATGTACATAATTACCATGAAATACTACTTGATGATATGGGAAGAGGTAGAGCCATTTACAGATTGTAGCATGGAGACAACTACACAATTATTATTTAAGAACATAGCCACAAGGCTTGGGTGTCCTAAAGTACTAATGAGTGATCAGGGGACTCACATTTTGAACAAGATAATTGCAGCATTAACCAAGGAATTCCATATTCATCATAAAAATACCTTGTCATATCACCCTCAAGAAAATGGGACTGTCGAATCCTTTCATAAGATACTGGAGAATGCATTGGAAAATATATGTAATGTAGGAAAATATGACAGGGACTTAAGGATTCATGTAGTGCTATAGGATTATATAACTACGAAAGAATTTGACAGATCAGACACCCTTTAGATTAGTATATGGTCAAGAGGAAGTCATGCCTATGGAGTTTCTTGTACCAAGTCTATGCATTGTTGCGATGATAGACCTTACAGATTCTGGTGCAATAGAAGAAATATTATCACAGTTAATGGAATTAGAGGAAGACCGATTTGTTGCAGGGTTCCATCATCAAGTGCAGAAGTCTCATGAGAAATATTGGCATGATAGACGCGTCAAATAGAAGAAGTTATAGACACGTGACTTGGTATTTCTCTATGACAACAAGTTATTACAACACCCTAGGAATTTTAGGATGCACAGCCTAGGGCCATACGTGATCAAATATGTGACAGAAGTAGGTGTCATTCATATGGAACAATTGGATGGATGATTCATGGAAGGACTAGTTAACATGAGTCGACTGAAACTATACAAGGATGGTCATCCTTCTGCACACTAGGAAAATTGTGCAGGCTATGTACCATAAAATTGTATCATAATGTTCTATAGAAAGAAAAAGAAATAAAATGGTTCAGGAAAGAAGTAGAAATTTTAAGAGTCCAAGAAGTTAAGATTAGCAGGTAAAAAGGAACAACAAGAAAATGTCGTGGACAAGAAATATGCGGGAAAAAGGGCACAGAGACATAGAAAGAGAGTTTTACATAAAGGATACCATGCAAGGATTGTGTAGACATCATTTAAGAGTATTAAAGAATAAATATCATGGTTAAATAGTATTAAAGAAGAGACATGACTGGAAAAAGAATGTACACATCATTTTGAAATGGTGGGGACACATAGTAATAAATGGAAAGTACCACAAATATTGCATCATACTGACAGATCTATAAGATGAAATGATGAAGGATTTAGCATTAATGCAGGGTTAAGGAATGTATTGAATGTAGAACACTAGTGGATTAGAAGGAAGGTTTCGGTGCGAAGGAAAAGTAACAGTTGTTGAGGGATTATAAAATCATGCGAAGGGTCGACATGGAAAGGATATTGTCAGTTATAGTTTGAGAGAAGGATTTGCAGAGCCTAGTTGCAGATCTCATTTGTGGAGTCGAGTTGCAGAAATGAGTATTATGTGTTATCCACAAGGAAATTATTGTAGAGAGCAATGGAACTACCAAGGGAAGCAACATTAGTGTCAATACTGAAGAGGTAGAGGAGTAAACCAATAGAGACACGAGTAGTGAAAGAAAGCCCCAAGGAATCTTACTCAGAGATGATATTTCCCAGGGATTACATCCCACCATGAAAGACATCATCAAGACTAGTAAAATTACAGAAATATGTGAAGTACCCACTAGTGGAGCCAAAGATTCCAAAAGGAGTAATCGTGGATGGAGACATGTTATACATGATACCACATTTGAAGTATGTCAACCATGAAATTACAAATGAAAATAAATTCCTGGAGTTGGTGTCGCATAAGTAGTTGAAGAGATACATTAGCTCATAAACAAAGATAGTTGTGATAGAACTAGAGATGTGGGCCACAGGGTTGCATAAATTTAGCATTCTGACCTCTTCGACATAGCACACATTGGGTAAAGAAACAACATAAATGCTTGCATCAATATGTTACCAAGTTTTGTGAACGGAGGATACTTGTATCCCAACAGGTCAATTTCTGTTGACACGGAATTGATCGTGCACATCATTGGACTCAAGGGGAGGACCCTTCATCGATGTTTTTCGACAAGAAGAATGAGAAGGATATACAAACATACAAATTATAGGCCTATGATTAAACCTTTTTTTCATTACTTTTGAAGCTAATGAACTTCTTATCATGGCTAGGCGCATAGAATTTTTTTTTTCTTCAGAGCCTTTATCTTCCATAGTTTCTTCTACCACATGGTTTTGTGTTCAATATCAAAAGAAAATTTTCCTTGTTATCCAAATTTTTCTCAACATTAACCCAATTTTCCAGTCCTTAACCAAACCATTGTAATGTTTCCTCCCTTATTCTAACATGGATCATATTGAGGTCACCCACATATGCATTCTAGGCATATGCACATGCCCCTAACATCCCCAATATACTTTCCCTCGTTCAACCCTACTTCCATATATTTGTGGCCTCCCAATCTTCCATTTGATTATGCAACACCTCAATGTTTGGTTTGTTATTTTTAGTTTTGACTAATAAGGAAATGTTTCTCTAGAATCATCATCCCTTCATTGTCTTTCTCTATTCATGATTGGTTGTGATAGACCTAAAAATCTATGTGATTTCTTGTTTTTTTATGAGTATGGTCATTTCCTTATTAATGATTTACTTAGCATTGATATTCTTGATAATGACTATCTAACATTGATATTATTTGATGAGTATTTAGGATGATTAGTCCTTGTAATAATATGGTTGGATATTATTTCATTTTTTGAGTAACATATGTATTGATGTACCTCATTTCTATAATGATATTGATTTATAATGATGAAGTTGTATGTATGTTGGTATCATTGGAAGAACCAATATGTTAGAGTTTGAGATGCTAATGGAAAGATGGGGAAATACACTTAAAGGAAATGACATATATTTCAATGGGGATTACCACCTGTGATAGAGATTAGGAAGCCTTGGCAAAGGGGAAATATTGAGAAAATGGACACTAAATTTAAATAAGATAAAAGAACCAAGAAGAAAGAGTTGTGAATTAATTTTATCTTAGTCTTCACTCTTGCAATTTTACTCTAAATCCCAATTTCACATTTTCATTAGTATGGGGAAGGTCACAAGCCAAATACTTGAAATGATGTTATAATTATGAAGGATTTCAAAAGGATTACTTTCCTTAGAGAGGTTTGATCGACCTAAGAGGAGATTTTTTGAGGTTTTATCATTTCATGTGTAAGCAAACTATGAATCTGAATGATGTACTTTGTAGAGAAAATTATTGGTTGCTTGTTGGCCCTTGACCAAGTTTTTGGATAATCTTGGTCATGTGACCTATTTTGGGACTTCGACAGCCTGTCGAAGGAGGAGAACAAGACGAAGCGAAAATCACGGGATCTCAGCCCACTTTGGGTCCCTTTTGGGTTTTTGGGATAATGTAATGGGAAAGGGATGTCGGCCCATGGGTTTATCCATGATTAGGCCCACTTTTGTAATGTATAAATAAGATATCTAGGAATCTATTGAAATAGAGAGAGGTGTATGTGATGTAAGCTAAGTGCTAATAGACTTTGTAAGTGCTCTGCGCATGACTCTAAAAGGCTTGCAGAGCTAAGTGCAAGTTGCTGTAAGAATTCATAGAAGGCTTTGTGTTGTAGTGCAAGGAAGAAGGATCTAGCGAGATGCGTAGATATTTTGTCCTATGTGAAGTAGGGTTTTGGTGGCTCTGTGTTGTAACTGATTAAAGACACTAATAAAGAATAAGAGTTGGTGGATGTAGCCCCAGGGTGGGGGTGAACCACGTAAACCTGTATGTTATGCTTCGACTTGATGTGTTTTCTCTTCTTTTGCTAATTGCTTTGATATATTTAGATAGATCTACTTATTATTTGTTCTTCATTAGATGTGTATAAGTAGTGGATCTGACATGTATGAAGATGCTTAGTGCTAGTCTATAGGATCTGATCTGTTTTACTATTGCTAAGTGTTGAAATACCTTAGATCTAAGTGAATGTTGCAATGCTTTGTGTTATCTGCAAAGTATAATAAGGTTTGAATATTGACAAATGATCGATGCTAAGTTCTCTGTAAGCAATACAATCATAGATCTTTGTCCCAGATAAGGTTGCAGACACTTGATTCTTTCAACCACTCCTGCCTCTACCTCGGGTGAGACTTCATCTGCTTCGCAGGTGTTGCCGAAAGGGTTAGTAGTTAGGGTTTTGTTGGTGCATTGTTGTAGCATTGAACCCTGGGTATGCCCCTGTGCCAACAAATGGTTCCATAGCCGAGATTGAAACTCTGATTGCTGGGAACTGAGAAGAAGAAACTTTGTGCAAAGAGGTTGACCTAGAAGTCTGGTGCGAAGATATGTGCCCTAGTGCACAGTATTCTACTTGATCTAAAAAAATCTGTGCTAAAGGGAAAAGGCCATATCTGAAGAAAAGCAGCGAGATCTGAATATTTTATGCTCTAAGAAAGGTAAAAGTGGAAATTTCTGAAGAAAAGAGATCAGATCTGCAGAAAAGAGGTAATATCCATAAGCTATGTGCTCTAATAAAGGTAAGAATAGTTAAAAGTTCTTAGATATGGAAGCTTTGTGCTCTGTAGAAGTAAGATAAGTGATTTTTTTTGTTTCTAAGGTATGGATCTAGGTGTGTTTAATAGATGAAATAAATTTTTTAATGAATAGATCTAATAAGCATAATGATAGATATGTTATACCTATGCATAGAAAGGATGTTTAGACTAACAAATGGATGCAGGATCCTAGAAATATTTTTTTGTAGGTTAACTCCTATGATCCTAGTGCGCAGTACAAAAGAATTTGGGGATCATTTAAAATAAAGAGAGGATTAACCCTCTATTACAGTTGTAGAAGACCTAGACATCTTGCTAAGGAATTCCCTGGAAGAAGATCTAGTTGTCTCTGTTGCAAAGCTATGGACCATGAGGTATTGGATTTCCCTAGAATGATCGCTAGGCTGGAAGAAATGAACCTGAATCAAGAAAACCCTAAGGAAGATCCAGAAAAGGCAGAACCCAAGAAAGAATTGGATAAGGTATTGATACAAATGAAAGAGACCCTAAATGACCACCGACATGTCAGATTATCAGAGATTTTCAAAGAAAAATAATGCCTTGAGGCAAGAATAGGGGACTTCGACATTGATTCTACCCTTGATGAAGAGACACAAGTGACCATTATGCCAGAAAGAACTTGGGAAGCTATAGGGAAGCCTGTTATGATCCCTTCATTAGGAGGAATAAGACTATTCCGAGGAAAATTGATGATGTTATGTGGAAATCTCGCTCATATACCTATGACAGTCTATGGAACTTTGACAAAGGAAGATTTTGAGATTATTAGATTCATTGAAGACAACGCCCTGTTTACCATGTTACTAGGAAAACCTTGGATTGATGGATATCAAACTAGAAAGAAGGAAGAAGAAGAAGAGGTTTTAGAACAGTAGAGACAAGAGTTAAAAGATTTCATGACCAGAAGGATCGCACAATTAATGGAAGAACAGGAGAACAAATTGAAGTTATCTGATACTAGAAGCCTAGACGTCGAAGCTATAGGAACATCTGAAGACATACAGAAGGCTGAAGTCTCTAACCTAGATAAAGAAGAAGTGATACACCTGAATCCTAGGAAAGCATCTCAGCAACGTGAAGTGACTATATCCAAGGAAAATAAGAATCAGAATGGGAAAAGAACCACCGAGATGAAGCTCACGGGGAAGAGGGCTATGAATCTAAGTAAGAAGAAGGCCAACATTGAGAAGTTACAATGGATTCCAGAGGGTACCTCGCAGAAAGAAACCTTGAAAAATAGGAACTTCGTCGAGATATCAGAACATCAACATGGGTCACTTCACCATGGAGAAGCAATATAGTCATTAGAGGCTGATATATGTTAGGACCACATATTGTACCCTTTTTGCCCATACTTTTTGCTATTATTTTACCCTTCATCACCTGCATTTTGACTTATACTATCATTTCATCTGATCATTCCAAGGTATACAACGTCCTTTCTCATTACTTTATGCT
>ML857787.1:8877-21171 GCA_009831015.1 Picea engelmannii
CTCAACACAATCAATTGATCATTTCTATTTTGTCAAAACTTGGTCCCGATTATGTTGTGTTTGTCTCAATGTTCCATACAATGAGATTCACTTCAAGAGCAACTTGGAAAATGTCAACATTGGATCAATTTATTGAGTCCCTAACGCATGAGCAAGATAAGCTCGTCAAAATGGGGATAATCAAGGGACCCAATGCACATGCACTTGTTGTGCAATCCGAAGACCAAGCAAAAAGGAAAGGGCAAGGCGCATTCTGAACACAAGAAGGAAGGTAATCCTAAACCCTTTGATGACTCCTCCGACTCCAAAGGTGGAAAGGAAAAGAAAGGGAAGTCTAAATTTGGTTACTATAATTGCGACTATCATCCCGAACGAGCATGCATGAAGAAACAAATTGATCTAATGGCACAGATACTTCAGAAGAACAACCTTGGGGAACACATTCTTGAAGCTACCAAGAAGAAACTAGGAGACCAATTGCCAAACAAGAGAGGTAATTCTCATGTTTTCATTGTTATTCATTCCTTTCTCAATGCATGGATCCTGGATTTAGGCACATCCCATCGTTTGGCAGCCTTAGAAAATGATTTATCTTCTATCACTACATGCACGGGTCCTCCCATCCAACATGGAATCTTTTAGAACATATTGCATCTTCCAAAAATTTATGTGAATCTACTATGTTTATCAGATAGCACATTTTGTCACAGGAAAAAGGGTGGAGTTCACACCTAATTCTGTAACCATATATGACATGCATGATAACTCAAAGATTGTTGTTGGTGAGGTAAATCACCAGTATCGTTTGTATACATTCAATAAGTATCATGCTAAATTTGTTTTTGCTTTACTACTAACGCGTGATGATAATGATAGTAGATTATGGCACGAGAGATTTCGTCATCTAAACTTCAAATACATGCAACAACTTAGCCAACATAGAATGGTCACAGAGTTGCCCAACATACATTTTTCCAAAGGAGTTTATCAAGGATGTGTTCTTGGAAAACATCATCTCCTTTGGAACTCATCCAAAGTGATGTAATGGGACCCGTTGCCACCTTATACACACCTGGGAGACGTGGAAGAAATCTTCAATCCACTCGATGTGTCCTTGGGGGCAAGTGAGAGTTAAGGTGTTGTCACCTAATCCGCAACTCCTACGTCTAGGCCAACTCCTAGTGAAGACAAGGGGGGTAGTCCCTAACAAATATAATAAGGCTTGAAATTAATCTAAGTACAAAAATTGAATCTAGGAGTTTAAACTTTCATTAACCAACATAAAGCAAAAACATACACAGGTCAATTATTCACCACACAATACATAAAACATATACTTGCATAAAAGGATACTTGAGACACAATTGTTAGATGCAAGTAAAATCAAATTTGCTTCAAAGTAAATGACTGAAAATAAAAGTGTGAAGCATGTGGCTTTCCCAATATGTAAATGAGACCAATGCCTTAAAAGTATTCATGGGCAATGTAGATCGTGTGTTTTATTAAGGTTTATTGATGGTAGGTTAATGAGATAAATTTTAATTGCATGGAAAATAAAGTGTTTATTTAAACTAGATTTGGGCCTTTAGAAAAGGTCATAAAGTGGAGGTTGAGCTTGTCGAATATCCAACAAGGAGGTCCCTTTGATGTTGCACATAAACTCACAAAAATGTGGGAGATCCGACAAGAAGAACCTAGATCTCAAAGTTCCCGTCAGATATCTTACAAAGACTCTCTTACGTTTCCACTAAATAAAAGTTCCCTTTAGGATTTCCCTAATTAATATATCACCACTGACTAGCCCAATGTGTATGAAACTTACTCCCAGAAGATCGAGACAAGCTCGCAATTGGAAGGCTCAGGAACCGCACTGGGAGTCAAGGGGAGTTGTTTATTTTAAACAAGAAAGCAAAGTACTGAAAGGAAAAAAAAAATCTAATTACTAAAGTCTTAACTGACCAACCTCTTGCGAGGCGCTGATGAGACTGTTTATTTCCAACTTTGAAAATTGCATAAAAGGAAATCTAAACTAACAATTAGTATTCAACTTTTGCGAAATTGAAATCTAATCTAGATTCTGATTTATTTTAATTTTAAAGTTTATGTGAGATTGTAGTGCTTTGTGATGAATTGAAAGATTACTTTTAGCCTATCCTTAGTTGTAAAAATTGAATCTAAGATAAAACTGCAAAATTGAGACAATCACCAAAAACATCGTTCCCCTAGGGGGATGAAGAGTGGGAGCTTGTAGCCCCACTAATGTTATTAAATAAATTACACAACTCTTTATTGGAGTGACTTGTGACCATTCATTAGGGGTGTCACAAGTTTTTACAATGTTTTACAAGTATTTATTAAATAAAGGGGTGCCCTGGGGGGTCCCGGATGCTCCAAATCCTCCCAAAACGGACATAATTCCCTCTTATTTATTTTCCAACCTGCACAAAATAGCAAGCAAACAAAGACAGAAGATAGCCAAAAACACTTTGGAAATGTCTTTGGTTATTAGTAGGAAAACCCCAAAATTGACTAARTAAAACTATTGTAAAATGAACAAAAATGAACTAATAAGAGTAAGCTAAAGAGTTTGTCTCCTTAGGGTCTTTGTTTGTTATTTTAAAACAGCAATATAAAGGCACTCTAATTGTCAAATATGAAAGTGAAATYTTTAAGAAAAGAACTACCCTTTAACTTCTAAAAAAWTTGAAAGAACAACATGCTAAAAGGAGACTTTTCCTATGCTAGATTTAAGCATTAGATAAAACTTGAAAGTACAAACTTGGATCTAGTTTATCTTATKCATGTACACTTAGATATTCAGAATTTGAAATAAAGATAGATCTAAGATACTTGCATTTGCAACAAAGTAACCAAAATTTAGATTTTCTTTTGAGAAAAATAGAAGGAACAAACTTGTAGCCTTGGAACCCTTTAGATGAGTCTTTAGATGAGTCAAGGAGGGACTAAGTCTTGAGATCCTTGAAGTTGTGAAGAGACAAGCAAGTTTCATCACAACTCCAAGCTATGAGACCATGTAAGTTTTAAAATCTTGCAAATAAACGTGTTAACAAAATTGGTGTCACCTACACAAGAAACTTGAAAAGTATATTAGTTAACCGAAACATGCATACACATCAAAGTCTCTAAATATAAATGAACAATAGGATTAACAACAAGCTAGATAAATCCTATCCTACTAGATGATAGCATCATTTCAAATGCCAAGATAACAAATCCAAAGAAGAAATTAGGCAAATATTACCTCATAGATTAAGCACAAATTGACATCAAGCATCCACACACATGTATAACACACCTTCTTGACCTCCAAAGTCTCTTTATTCCAAATGAAAAGTATTACAATAGTGTACAACCACAAGCATAGCTCCCAAACTCCAACTAGTTTGCAATGGGAGGCAATGCTTGTATAAATAGCAAAGGGGTGAAGATGCCCATGAGGAAGGCGCACCACTTGGAGAAGAGAGCACGCCACATGTGAGAGGGAGAGTAGACAAGTGGTGGTTCATAGGCTGCCACCTATCCCACAACCCTTTGGATGCCAAGTGTGAGCAATAGGAAGAGGGGGAGGGCGCCACCTCTCAAGAGGTAGGCATCCCTCTCTTGAAATGTGCCACCTCTCCTCAAGAGGTGTGCACCTCTTCCTAAAGGAAGCGTCTAACTCAACCATGTCTCCTCCAATTATAACCAACAACCCACTACATGCATCTTATTACTGCCACATGGCCCCTTGGGCTTTATTCCCTTTAAAATATGTTTCTCAAAATTTAGCATTTGTTGATTTTTATTTTTTTTTATTTGACGTTTTTTGGGTTTTTTGAGTAAAATTGATTTTTAAGTGATTAAAATCACTAATTTCACTCAACCAAGTGGGTACTTATGTAATGTGGGTGCTCTATGTCAAAAAATGAGCACCCCCAAGGCATAGGAAAACTCCTAGCACCATTTTTTTATTACAACTTTATTTTTTAAATAAAAATTCTCGTTTTGCGGAAAAGTTTTAATTAATTGAAAAAATTAAAAAAAAATCCTGAGGGGGACTTAACACATTTCCATAAGACTTTAGGAGTATTTTTAGCATGGTAATAAACATTAGACACTAGGCTTAGATCCATGCTAGACCCTAACCATGAGTATATACTCCAGCGTTGGAAAATTGAGTGAAAAAACTCAGAAATTATAAATTTCTTTTAAACAACAAAATATAATTAATAAGTAAAAAAAAACATTCAAGAGTAGCAACTCATGCCTAAGTCGAAGGTGGCTAAGACCTCTTACAATTTCATCATGCAACATCTATTATTACAATTTGTATGGAAAATGTGAAAAAGGTTGGTCTTAATGACCGGCTGAACTTCTGAACTCTGAATATTGAACATGAAAATGTTCAATCTTTGGTGGTTCACTAGAAGTCCATCATAGTGCAACTTGGTGGATAACATTGGCTCCATATGGGGACGTGTGCTTGATCTTTAAGAAAAAATGAGAGTATGCGAGAATCCAGAATTTTTCCCTACATCACAAACATCTCGTCAAAAACAACATCAACGACACATGTATATGAAGATCAAGTGTAAATTGAAATTTTACAATTATTATACATGTAAATAAAAAATATAATACAAAAATGAATATGAACTACTATACATTATAAAAGAAGAAAATGAACATAAATGAAATTTAAAATGTGGAGTAAATGGTCAAAGATATGTTACAAAGGATGCCCCATGGAATCTCAACAGCATCACTAAAGAAAGCCTGAAAATTTGTTTGCTCACTAGTAGTTTTGACCTTTTCATTATCCAACTGGCTGAAGTAGAAGACATATGTAACAGCCATGTCATGGATGAAATAAGACCTCAGATGTCTGAAAAATCCATGTCCGGGATGACTCGTTGAATATCATTTTCCAAGTTTTATCAACTTGGTTCTTTTCTTGGGATCAGACCACCCAAGAAACATGTGCATTTCTTTATTCAACCAAACATTGGAGTCTGGAAGGCCTTGTAAAATTTTGATGAATCTTTGCATTGGAATGTCATGGTGGAAGCCCAACCACTGCTCCTAATGATCTGGCATTAATAAACTGGAGTTGTCTTCCATTTTCCCATTATCTATTATTAAGTCATCTGACGGTTGAAAGACTGGAACTGTTAAAACATATGCTTCATTTATCATTTCAAGTTTATCACAATTGTCAAGGGTCTTCTCTGAGGAGATGGATTCCTCGGGAGGAGGGTGGGGATCTGAATTATCTAGATACTCAATCATTTCAAACTCAAAATCATTTTTTACCTCATGACCAGTTAATGACTCATCTATAGGCTCTTCCGGAATTTTCAGGCGAAATTCATCTTCTTGTTCACTATGAAGCTCTGGCTCTATAGGGTCTAAATACTTAATACAAGCTTTTGCCTCTGCAAGGCGGGCCTTCATGGCCTTCAACTATTTTGCATAGATAAATTATATGGCCTGAATGACTTCTTCAAACTTTTGATTAGAATTTGGTGAAGCAACATTCTTAACATCTAAATTGATTGTTTTCATATTTGGAGGTTTCTTCTCCTTCCATTTTTCCATAAAAGCATCAATCAACTCATTGTAAGTTCTAACATGTTTATCCTTAAGTTTTGTAAACCAATCAAGATCATCATCATCAAAAATAAGATAAACAATTTCATTCTCACATTTTCATATAAGGCATTGCAACACCATTTATTAAAGCAAAGGGAAACATTTTTAACTTGACGTATAGCATCAACAATATTATTACTTTGAAAACAAGACAAATTTTTAATTGTTTTTTTTTTCTGGAATCACATGTGGATAACCTCTTATTGCAGAAAAATCAATAGGTTTATAAAGATCATCCATTTCTAAACTAGATTTATTAAAAAAACAAAAAGTCTAACAGAAATGGATTGGGACCCAAAAATTAATAAGGATCCTACGAGAAGAAAGCTTGGATAACTTCCTCCAAAAACACCTTCAGGTTCAAGGATGAAGTTAAGCAAACTGTGAGTTCCTCCTTGCAGAATACTTTGTCAAATTATTTTGAAGTGGAGTCGTCAGATGATCAAGTTTATTCTAAACAAACAAGAAGCATCAAACAAAGCAAAAGCAAAAAAGAAAACAAAAAGTCGTACTCCGGGAATAGAAAGATTTATCCCCGGCAATAGCGCCAAAATGTTGTTGTCTTATACACACCTGGGAGACGTGGAAGAAATATTCAATCCACTTGGTGTGTCCTTGGGAGCAAGAGAGAGTTAAGGTGTTGTCACATAATCCTCAACTCCTCTGTCTAGGCCAACTCCTAGCGAAGCCAAGGGGGGTAGTCCCTAACAAATATACTAAGGTTTGAAATTAATCTAAGTACAAAAATTGAATCTAGGAGTTTAAACTTTCATTAATCAACATAAAGCAAAAGCATACACAGATCAATTATTCACCACACGAAACATAAAACATATACTTGCATAAAAGGATACTTGAGACACAATTGTTAGATGCAAATAAATCAAATTTGTTTCAAAGTAAATGACCGAAAATAAAAGTGTGAAGCATATGGTTTTTCCAATATGTAAATGAGACCATTGCCTTAAAATTATTCGTGAGCAATGTAGATCCTGTGTTTTATTAAGGTTTATTGATGGTAGGTTAATGAGATAAATTTTAATTGCATGGAAAATAAAGTGTTTGTCTAAACTAGAAAAGGTCCCTAAAGTGGAGGTTGAGCTTGTCGAATATCCAACAGGGAGGTCCCTTTGATTTTGCACACAAGCTTAAGAAAATGTGGGAGATCTGACAGGGAGAACCTAGATCTCAAAGTTCCCGCCAGATATCTTACCCAGAATCTCTTACATTTTCATTAAAGCAAAGTTCCCTTAGGATTTCCCTAATTAATCTATCACTAATGACCAGCCCAACGTGTATGAAACTTACTCCCAGAAGATCGAGACAAGCTCGCAACTTGAAGGGTCAGGAACTGCACTGGGCGCTGAGGGGAGTTGTTTATTTTAAACAAGAAAGCAAAGTACTGAAAGGAAAATGTTTTTCTAATTATTAAAGTATTCACTGACCAACCTCTTGCGAGGAGTTGATGAAACTGTTTATTTCCAACTTTGAAATTGCATAAAAGGAAATATAAACTAGCAATTAGTATTCTACTTTTGCAAAATTGAAATCTAATCAAGATTGTGATTTATTTTAATTTTAAAGTTTATGTGAGATTGTAATGCTTTGTGATGAATTGAAAGATTACTTTTAGCTTATTTTTAGTTGTGAAAATTGAATCTAAGCTAAAACTACAAAATTGAGACAATCACCGAAAAACATCGTTCTCCTAAAGGGGATGAAGAGTGAATGCTTGTAGCCCCGCTGATTTTATTAAAGAAATTACACAACTCTTTATTGGAGATGACTTGTGACCATTCATTAGGGGGTCAGAATTATTTACAATGTTTTACAAGTATTTATTCAAGAAAATGGTGCCCCCGGGGGTCCTAGATACTCCAAATCCATCCAAAACGGACAGAATTTCCTCTTATCTGTTCACCAACCTGTACAAAACAGAAAGCAAACAAAGAAAAAATATGGCTAAAAACACTTTGGAAGTGTCTTTGGTTATTAGTAGGAAAGCCCCAAAATTGACTAAGTAAAACTATTGTAAAATGAGCAAAAATGAACTAAGAAGAGCAAGCTAAAGAGTTTGTCTCCTTAGGGTCTTTGCATACTATTTTAAAACAGCAATATAAAGGCACTCTAATTGCCAAATATGAAAGTGAAAGCTTTAAGAAAAGAACTACCCTTTAACTTCTAAAAAATTTGAAAGAAAAACATGCTAAAATGAGACTTTTCCTATGTTAAATCTAAGCATTAGATGAAACTTGAAAGTACAAACTTGGATCTAGTTTATCTTATGCATGTACATTTAGATATTCAGAATTTGAAATAAAGATAGATCTAAGATACTTGCATTTGCAACAAAGTAACCAAAATTTAAATTTTCTTTTGAGAAAGAGAGAAGGAACAAACTTGTAGCCTTGGAACCCTTGGGAAATGGAGTCTTTAGATGAGTCAAGGAGAGACTAAATCTTTAGATCCTTGAAGTTGTGAAGAGACAAGCAAGTTTCATTACAACTCCAAGCTATGAGACCATGTAAGCTTTAAAATATTGCAAATAAACTTGTTAACAAAATTGGTGTCACCTACACAAGAAACTTGAAGAGTATGTTAGTTAACCAAAACATGCATACACATCAAAGTCTCTAAATATAAATGAACAATAGGATTAACAACAAACTAGATAAATCATATCCTACTAGATAATAGCATCATTTCAAAAGCCAAGATAACAAATCCAAAGAAGAAATTAGGCAAATATTACCACATAGATTAAGCACAAATTGACATCAAACATCCACACACATGTATAACACACTTTCTTGACCTCCAAAGTCTCTTTATTCCAAATGAAAAGTATTACAATAGTGTACAACCACAAGCACGACTCCCAAACACCAACTAGTTTGCAATGGGAGGCAATGCTTGTATAAATAGCAAAGAGGTGAAGATGCCCATGAGGGAGGGCGCACCACTTTGAGAAGAGAGCACGCCACATGTGAGAGGGAGAGTAGACAAGTGGTGGTTCATAGGCTGCCACCTATCCCACAACCCTTTGGATTCCAAGTGTGAGCAATAGGAAGAGGGGGAGGGCGCCACCTCTCAAGAGGTAGGCAACCCTCTCTTGAAATGGGAAATTCATTTTCTTGTTCACTATGAAGCTTTGGCTCTATAGGGTCTGAATACTTAATACAAGCTTTTGCCTCTGCAAGGCGGGCCTTCATGGCCTTTAACTGTTTCACATAGATAAATTATATGGCCCGAATGACTTCTTCAAACTTTTGATTAGAATCTGGTGAAGCATCATTCTTAACATTTGAATTCATTGTTTTCAACTCATTGTAAGTTCTATTTGTTTAATCTTAAGCTCTGTAAACCAATCAAGATCATCATCATCAAAAGATAAGATAAACAATTTCATTCCCACATCTTCATATAAGGCATTGCATCACCATTTATTAAAGCAAAGGGAAACCTTCTTGACATGACGTCTAGCATCAACAATATTATTACTTTGAAAACAAGGAAAAATTTTAATTGTTTTTTCTGGAATCACATGTGGATAACCACTTATTGCAGAAAAATCAGTAGGTTTATAAAGATCATCCATTTCTAAACTAGATTTATTAAAAAAGAAAAAATTCTAACAGAAATGGACTGGGACCCAAAAATTAATAAGGATCCTACGAGAAGAGATCTTGGATAACTTCCTCCAAAAACATCTCCAGGTTCAAGGATGAAGCTAAGCAAACCATGAGTTCCTCCTTACAAAATAATTTGTCCAATTATTTTTAAGAGACGTCAGATGATCAAGTTTATTCTAAACAAACAATAAGCATCAAACAAAGCAAAAGAAAAAAAGAAAACAAAAAGTCGTACTTCGAGAATAGAAAGATTTATCCTCGGAAACGGCGCCAAAATGTTGTCACCTTATACACAGCTCGGAGACGTGGAAGAAATCTTCAATCCACTCAGTGTGTCCTTGGGAGAAAGTGAGAATTAAGGTGTTGTCACCTAATCCTCAACTCCTCCGTCTAGGCCAACTCCTAGCGAAGACAAGGGGGGTAGTCTCTAACAAATATACTAAGGTTTGAAATTAATCTAAGTACAAAAATTGAATCTGGGAGTTTAAACTTTCATTAACCAACATAAAGCAAAAGCATACATAGGTCAATTATTCACCACACGAAACATAAAACATATACTTGCATAAAAGGATACTTGAGACACAATTGTTAGACGCAAATAAATCAAATTTGCTTCAAAGTAAATGACCAAATCATTGTAATTGACCAAATCCCCTTTTGCGGATTGGTCAAACCCTAATTTTAATAGGCTAAATGAAAAGTCGGCCCTGGAATATATTAAAGTGGTTATAACTACCCGGAATGAGAAGTCGGCCCAGCCAAAATATATTAAAGTGGTTATAACCACCCAGAATGAGAAGTCGGCCCTGCCAGTGAAAATACACATGTTCAGCACCTGCCAGATTGTATAAATAAGAGAGGCCAATGCCTCATTTGGACACACTCTCAGCTCACTCATCTAGTGCGCAAGTATTGAAGGAAGTTGTAGTTACCAATTGCCGGAGGAAGGAAGAGAGAGAGAGAGGCGCATCCTTGGGAGACGAACTTATGTGTTGTTTGGTTCATTGTATTAGCTATCTATATTAAGGAAGTTTTGTTGGGTTTTCTTCCCCTTGAGGGTTTCCCAAAATAAACGCTTGTGTACTCTTGTGATTGTGTTTCTCTCAGTGATCCTATCTATGCTATTGTTATCTAATAAATTGAAAGTAACCTAATAATAGCAGAAACTTTAACATGGTATCAGAGCTAAGCTGAAGAGAGCATCTTTCATAGGAAAAATAAAAACGTCATTGTTGTCATACAAGAAAATTAGGGCTTTTTATTGAAGAAGAATTTCAGCCCCAAATCCATCTAGAAAGGTGTGCCCTACCTCAAGGAAGATTTTGGCATCTTCATCACACATTTTCAGTGGCTAGATCTCCCGGAAAGTGAAACCCTAGTTTTCACAAAGTACCAAAAGTACCAAAAAACCAGAGTACCAGAAGTACCAAAAAACCAAAGTACCAGAAGTACCAGAGTACCAAAAGTACCAAAAAACCAGAAGCACTAGTCCATAAATCCGCAGATCAAGTTTGGAGGGGTAAAAGTTGGATTTTCTGAAATATAAACACACCAGGCTACTCGCCTCAGTCCAGCGCATCTTTTGGTGAGTTCAGTTTTCAAATCCAAGAAATTTGATTTTTTTATTATTTTTATAGCCCGGAGGGCTAGGGTTTCTACTGCAAGAAATAATGGCTACTAGCATGAGGGTATAAGACATGCTGGAAGGATCTAGAAACTTCAGATCTTGGAAGCATAGGTTGCAGATGATTCTAGACGAGAATGATCTCCTAGAACATGTTACAATGGGTGTACCAGAACTAGATGAAGAAGAGAAAAAGACCAAGCATAATAAGAATGAAAAGAAAGCAAAGAGGATCGTGTCAGATTCAGTGAAGGATCACTTGATCCCTCATATATTCGAACTACAGACAGTAAGGCAAATGAATGAAGCACTCAGCAGGTTATATGAAAGAAAAGACATCAACCGAAATCTTACCTTGAGAAATCAACTTCGTAATATGAAGATGGAAAACTCAGAATATGTTACATCCTACCTTATGAGAGTTTCTCAGATCAGAGATCAGCTTGCAGCTATTGGAGATGTCATTAGTGACAAAGATATTGTAACCACAACCCTAAATGGGTTTCCAACATTTTGGATTCCTTTTGTACAAGGAGTGTGTGCAAGAAGCAAGTTACCCAATGTTTGATAAGTTATGGGCAGATTGCACACACGAAGAATCTAGACTTGCAGACCAACATAAGAGATTAATTGTCGATGAAGAGGAAGCTCTTACAGCTCAAAAGAACAAAAGAAGTTCCTTCAGGAAGAACAATAAAAAGCTAACTCCGTAAGAGTTCCAGACAAGAAGAAAGATGTTTCAAAGATCAAATGCTACAACTGTCAAAAGTTGGGACACTTTTCCTATGACTGTCCTCGAGGAAAAGGAAAAAGAAAGTATCAAGCACATGTGGCAGAAGAAGAGGAATCTCCTCCCTCAAAGAAAACTTTAGCAGAAATTAAGGATTATGTACTTTAAGTTGAAGATAGTTGATCTGAAGAAAGATAGCAAATGGTGGAGTCCATAGAGCCTCCCCACACAAAAACAAAAGATAAGTATTCATGTTTATTTTTAGTATCTTGTTTACTTTAATACCTTCTCATTACAAGTTAGTTTTTTGTGAGAATGTTAATTAACCTCATTTTATTTTAGTGTCTATGCAGACTTATGAAGGAAGTATCAAAGAAGAGGATGAAGAAAGAGATAAAATATTTATTTCATGTATGATCACTCATGAGAGTGACAAAGAAAGCATATTGTAAGTAAGTTTACAAGTCTCGGAAGAAAAAACTTATGTCGCGACTTGTAGAAGTTAGACAACATGAGAAGGACGTATGATATGATGACAGTTAGTAAAGACCAGACAATATCCAATATTTATATAGGAGCAGGAGGCTCCTAAAGATGCAGAACAAAAATATTCAAGATGAAGAAAAATATGGATACTCAGATATAGTGGATGA